>NW_019379643.1:118488-133177 GCF_000648655.2 Copidosoma floridanum
GGGGGGGGGGGGCGAATCCCCCCTCGATCCAAAAAATCAAACGATCGTTCTTTTAAAAAAAAAATTAATAATTATTTTCCAAACAAAAAAAAACATACTTGATGGAATGAAGGTAACATTTAAAAAAAATCACCACGAGAGGGCAACATTGTACTAGGCTCTGTCCTTGTACGAACCAAACCGACTCTATTACATATTTATTGTCTGTTCAGCGCTACACATGTAGCAATCATTCCTCAAAAAAACATTTTTATTTTTTGAAAACTGTATAAGTAAACCAAATTTCAATAAAATTTTATGATTTTATTTCAAAAGTCTTGCGTTTCAACTGTCTAATTCAATAGTATTAAAATTAAATGGAGTATTATTTACTACAGTTTCAAAAATTTATAAAAAGTAGGTGCAAGTTATTTTGGGAGACGATTTTTTTTGCCTTTTTTCAAGATTTCCTATCAATTGGGCATAATCTCATAAGCATAGTGAAGTTTTAAAAAAAATTTATATATTTATTTCACGNGTATAAGTAAACCAAATTTCAATAAAATTTTATGATTTTATTTCAAAAGTCTTGCGTTTCAACTGTCTAATTCAATAGTATTAAAATTAAATGGAGTATTATTTACTACAGTTTCAAAAATTTATAAAAAGTAGGTGCAAGTTATTTTTACTGAATTCCAAAATATTCTATGTGTATAAAGGATTTATTAGTTACATTTTAAATAACGTACGATATTTTGTCAACTTTAAAAAAAATTAAAAAAAAAAAAAATTGTTAGGAGAGTGAGAAATTATTTTCTGCACACTGAAAAATGGTTTCCGCACACCAAAAAATAGTTTTCCGCACACTGGAAAATAAAAAATCTTTGCCGCACTCTGGAAAATGGTTTTCCGAACACTGAAACATAATAAATTTTTGCCGCACACTGGAAAATAGTTTTCCACATTTTTTTCATGATCAGTGTTGAAAATTTAGTATGTCGCCCTAAAAATAGTGTGAAAAACACCAATTTTTCGCACACTATTACGAAAAATTATACAATCATTCTGCTTTTGTGTCTTACAAAAAGTACGTAGTATTTCTCGTGCGTGTGGTAATCAGACGATCGAACCCAAGTGCGGTAGAGTAACCTCACATAGTTCGATATTGTAGCAGAAGTTATAATGTGATGTTCGGTTTTGAGTGCACCTAAAACTGTCACAATGACATGGAAAGGTTATTATGCTTAATTTTGTTGGGATCAAGTGAATGGAACGTATATGAGAGTTATGCTGCACATTTTTTTAACAAAGCAGAATATTAGTACTATCTTGCAACAATGTTCTGCAAAGAAACTACTGTCCGCCACTTCTCACGCTGCTGACATTAGCCCTCCTTTCATAATTCAGTAGTCGGCACAGAGGTCATCAGAAGCGCTACTTTACAATTCCCAATTGGAAATAGTGGAAACAAGTGATGACTACGGCAAGTCTTTTTTGCTATTCTTACAAAGTATATTATTCTCAGTAGACTTAATTTAATACTACAGTTCTCAACACTTGAGAGAATAAGTGCAATTTTTAATTCTTTTTATCATGATTGCTATGAACTGTAGGTCAAGCCCCAAAGTTTACCTTTATGACATCCCATGTCATATACTTTATTTTTATTACTTCAAAACACCGAGTTTCGTTTTTAAATTATAAAAAGCAAAAGCTCAGAGGTCTCGAACCATCGAACCTGATTCTGCAAACACGTTACATATAACTTATTTCTTTTGAAACAAGCTATCGTCGCAAAACTTGAACTAGGCGTGCAACCTCAAACAATCTTATAAAACGCTCATCTTACAGAATTAATTCGTATCAGTACACCAAATAATGTGATTAGTCAACAATTTCAACATTCTTTACTGTGGATGTACACAAAAAATATCATACACAATTTCGGCAGCAACTTGTACTTAATGTGAAATCCGAGAGATCAGCAGTTTTAACCATCAATTACTGTGAAATTATTGCACCACGACTGTGCTCGTGTCAGTCGAGAGTAATTAGGTTAAGCTCTGATTGGTCGTTCGGATCCCTAACTTGACGCGTCCTCCTCAAACGCAAGAGTATTAAAACTCTTTGCACTTAACAATATTTGCCTTTTCTCTTTCATCAAGTGCTCCAAAGTAACTATAAAGGTTAGATAGTGAGTTCTGTTGCGTCTTTTAAGCGGATGTAAGACTTAGTTCGGTGATTAAGATACGTGTTAAAAGCATGCATTTCAAGCAAATGTAAGACTTAGTTCGGTGAATAAGCTGTGTGAGAAAGCTTGAGCAAACCAGGCCACTGTAAACTTGCCTAAGAAAGTGAATCAAGGAACAAGAAAGAAAGGACCGTCGAATTAGGTTCTGACGTTAAAAGCAGAAGCCTAATTATTGTTATTGCCACGAGTGCTCTTGTGTAGGATTGGGAACATCGTGGCAGTCAACTTCGTAAGATCTTCCGACTGCATGCGCACAAGCAGCGGCTAACCAACGATCATAGAAGTAAATTAAGTTGAGGAAACTATAAATTATGTCATATTGTAAATGCGAATCTAAAACTTTATTATTATACTATTTGTAAAATTAACTATTTATGGCTTTTCTAAATTTATTTAATTATCAGATAAGACATAACTTGGTTAAATGAATTTTCTTAGTTCAAAAACATTTTAATTACCTAATTATATGAAATATTCCAAGATCTATTCATTCTAATTGATGACACATAATTCTTAATGAATGAATTAAAGATTGAGGAAAAATAAAATAGACACTGTATGACAAAGACCTTTACGAGGACGTGAGATGAAAAGACGAATAAGATATGCTACTACCGTATAACATAAGACATAAACTCTAACAATAAGTCAACGCCAGCTCAGCGTACACCACTCCATACGTATCATTTGGTGAAACCTAACACCACAACGCCGAGTCAACGATTGGAAAGAAAAGTATACTGTAAGTAAAAGCAAATAAGGCCTTCAGGCCGAAGGCTGATTCCTGACGAACAAAAACTAAATTTATTGGTTTGTAGAACGAATCTTCGAGTTTCGCCGTTCACTTATAGAAGTTTGGACGTAACAAATTGGCATTTCTTGTGGGGAACTGAACCTTTTGTTTTACTTAGAGTATGCTTTAACTAAATCAAATTTTTTTTTTTTTTTATTTGTTTTTCTAAATTTCTTTATTGTTTTTATTTATCTATTTGGAAAAATTTTTTTCATAAAATCGATCAGACACTTGAGGATATAAGCAAGATAGCAGATTTAGCTACAAGAGTACAGTTACTCGAACAATACAATACGGCAAGGAAAGCCTTGAATTATCACGTAACGTAGCCCTAAATAATTCAGCTTTACGTATAAGTCAAGCTGCTTTACACCAATATATAATGGTAAAAATACACCTGTCAGAGATTTCTTGCAAGATGTTCAAAATGGTAGGTCCCTTATTGCAAATGCGGAAGAGCCTATGTTTTTAAGAACAGTCATTTCCAGGCTATAGGATAGAGCAAGAAGTTGTCTAGACGTATCAATAAAAAATACATTAGATGATCCTATCAGCCATTTAAAGGCTCTTTTTGCTTCTTCTAAGACTTACGCTCAATATTCCTTCGACGATAATAATTCTCAAATGAAACAGGAAAAAACTGATCGCGATTTTCACGAAAAAATCTTCCAACTCATTAATCAAGGCGGTAAAGCAGCTAAAATAATGGCCGTTTCCAACAATGTTCCTGAAAACCAACAGCCTAAATCCAAGTTATATCTAGAAATAGTTGGCCGTAAAGCATTCATGCGAGACCTACCCGAAGAATTCAGGGCCAACGTGACGTCAAACGTACCAAAAACGTTTGTCGGTGCTTTACAAGTAGCTTTGGAAGCAGAAGTTGGAAAAATATTATATCCCAATACTTACGCTACCATGTACCATCAGAATTCACATATGTACCTTGCTCAGCAGTTACACCCAGGGTAAGACAAAATCTATCAGCACACCAACAAAAGAGACAACGAAATTTTTCATATTTTCAGCCCAATCAAAACAATATACAACAAGTTGACTATAACGACCCCAACATATACAATCGCGATAATATATCTTATTATTACTTCTATCAGTTCTAATGACTCAAAAATTTTCTTGACCACGTTTAATTCAGACGAAAAAATTGCATCACACCTAGCTTTTCAATTTTGAAATAACGACTCAAATAATCAATCAGTAAAATTGTTGCAAAAATCGAATGAAACGCAATCTTATTCATGGAGAAATCATCGAAATTTTGAGCCCACACAACCAATGCAACACCAAAACCAATTATTAGCCTATTTGAATTGCCCCTTTTACATAAGCGTACTGCAGTGTGTATTTGGTAACTTAACTACTTCTCCAATTAGAAATTACCCCTGCACTTGCAAAAATGTTTAGATACCACGTAAATCGTGAAACGACACAAGCTTTTGCTTAAGGTCTAACTCTTTCAATAATCAGCAAAATTTCAGACCCAGTTCTCCTAAACCAGGCCATTTTTTTAACCGGAAACGTTGCTCGTCGCCCAGACGCTGCGGTGAGCAAAGACCTGAATCAGCGTCTTCTGACGGACCAATTTGTGCTATCGCCCGATTGTCTATTGCAAGAAACATTGGCAATGCTCCAACAGTATGAGTTCATCATAGATTCAGTTTATCATAGATACAGGGGCGGACGACAATGCTATTAAAATATCTTCGTGACGACCAAGTGTTATTATTAATACTGATACAAAAATTGTTCTTATTGGATTAACTTCTCAAAATATTATAACATCAGGAACAGTAACGTTAAACATGTTTGATAAAAATAAAGTTTTTTACGTCTTAGCACAAGAAACATCCCTGAGTGAGTCAGGAATATTAGAAAATTTAATTTTAGCCGAAGAACGAGCCATGCTTTGTTATGGCACAAGAGCCTTCGTACTAAAAAGAAGACCTATAAGTTCTATTCCATTTATTGGAAAAATTGTAATAATGAGCGACGAAGAACGTGGACTTAAATTGCTTGATACAACGACAGAATGTATAAGTAACGAAAATAATTTTCACGAAATTATTGATAATATTAGCATAAATGAAGAAAACTCGGAATCTCTTCTAACTTCTCAACATTTTAAACCTACAGGAGTAACTTTTGGTCAAAATCGTGTATACAAAATACCAGTCAGAGTGAGAGTTTTCATAGAGATTCCTGTAACACGAACTAACAGCCACGGGCAAGCATACTTGCGCTTGATAAAAACTACTCTTGGTATATTCATAGGTGAAGCAGCAGTAACATACGATAAAGGCCGCTGTTTCACGATGGCTATAAAAAGTAGAGAAGAGCCAGTAGACATCGAGGTCCCTCCGAAAAATCTCGTTCCTTTTAATCTAGATGATTCAGAAAATTTTCTCAACTCAGATTTTAGTGATGATGTTCCTAATGTAACAATAGAGGAAATAATTATATTCATGATGGAAAAACTTTGCTGGCATCATCATGATAAGACATGCTATAAACAACTTTACCAAATAGCAAAAGAGTATTCACATCTATTTTATATCTGGACGTTTGAATTCATATGCTGACGCTTTATCGCGTCACCCTACAGATTCTTATGAAATAAATAACGTAAAAGATTATATAGATTTTAGGTGGAGGCGTAAAAGGGGTCAGAAAAATTTTAACATCCAGCAGTAACATAAGCAGTAGTCGCTCTAACAGTTCGAGCTCCGACAGCGAGTATAGTAATCATAAAACATTATAGTCCCGTATGTTACCCTGAAAACCTATTTTAAAAATCGCCCGACAAACAAAAACATTTATTGAACTTGATAATAGGGCCAGTGGCTTATACAATCAAAGTTTAAGTTAGCTCGAACCCACTACTACAGCAAAGCAAGCAACGAGAGGGAGAAAAGAGGCTCTAACAATTCTCCTCTCATTATACCGCCAGGAATGGAAGGAAAACAAGGAGAACTCACTGGACCATCGATAGCTTAAAGATAACTTAAGCGCCGAGATCAAGAAAAACGTAGTTCACCTCCTCCTGACTATCATACGGCCACTTCAGACTCTGATGGTACAGAAATTCTAGATACATCCGAAGACGAAGAGAACCAGCAAGCACCGATACCTCAAAGAGATAAATCTCTACTTTTTAGTCGCTTAAACTCTTAACCAGATTTATCATCCATTTCAACCACAACAGATAATGAGTCATAACAAGAAGCTATTACTGGAGCCAGTGACTTGGAAGAAATATTTAGCCCTTCAGAACAACCGTCAACTTCTACGACTTCTACAAAAAAAAATANAAAAAAAAAAAAAAAAAAAAATGGAAACTGCACCTCAAAAATTAGTGGTATTTAAGTTTGGCACTGACTTATCAAGTACATCAGAAGATAAAATGGTTGCTAAAATAAAAAAAATCCAAAGCTGCAATCCACCCACCCCTCGCAGATCAACGCATGAAGATGTTTTGGAAAGCAGTTTAGATGAAAATAATGATAAACAATATCCTTTAACTAATAGTTTGCATAAATACAAATTCCGCTGACTCATCTTTATAATGGGATTATTACATACCGCCAGGAACAACAGGAAATAACGAACCCGAGTTAATCGAAATAGCATTTCAGAATTGAAAAACTTCATCTAATAATGCACTAGACTATTCTGATGACTCTGAAAATTTTATAGAAAAAGGAAGCTTGCCAGTAAGATTAAAATCACCTGTGAGGCGCTTTAAGGCTGCTTCTACGGTAATAGGAGACGATGTCGATACTGTATGGAAAAAGCCCAATGTTTCTACCATTGAACCAGAAGGTAGCGAAGAAGCTTGAGAGGAGAAAAAAACACTTGGTAGTATACTTAATACACCTTCTTATTCAAGTGCTAAACAGCGAGACACATTCATAAAACAGCATTATGCCCTGAAGCAGAATAACTTGACATCGTCTCTTGACATCAATGGAATGCCGAACAAGATGACCAGTTCACTCATAAAGAAAGCATTATAATTAGACCTTTGATATGATTAGAAATGGATCACCTCGAAATATTAAGCACACGAGAATGTTAAACATATGCAAAGGACAACATTGCAAAATTTATTTCGACCGACTTGACGCTTCATTCTACAAACAAAAAATTATTATAAGATTTAAATTTTATTTCAAAATCCGAATTGAATAAAACGCAACTACTAGTAGGTGACGTGATAACAACCAATTATAAAAATAAATTAGTATTCTGTTTGGCTATCAAAGAAAGAGAAAAAGATGAAATATTGCTTCAAGATCTTCACTCATGCTTAGCAGGTTTAGCCAAAGTAGTGAAAAATAAAAATATAGAAACACTGAGAATATCCAGAAAGGGTGAAATAACCGACAGTTTGCCCAGAGGAATATTGCCCAAAGCAATTCATGAAGAACTCAGTCATGTAAATGTTAAAATAACTGTATGTTTCGGTAAATGTGCTTCTTTATCAAACGGAATGAGACAACAAAATTTAATAGAATGCCATAACAGTCTCTTCGGTGGACACAGAGGCATGAATAAAACTTATAGAAGAATACAGGAATTTGCATTACCGGGAATGTAACAGAAAAATTTGTATTGAAAATTTTGTACGAAAATGCAAAATTTGCCAAGAACAAAAACTAATACGGATAAAAACAAAAGAACCTATGATAATAACTGATACTCCAGCTGAAACTTCCTCAAAAATAGTCATTAATACTGTAGGACCATTAGCAACAATAGCATCTGGTAATAATTATATATTAACTATACAATGTTTATTTTCAAAATACTGTGTAGCAGTAGCTGTACCCGACATCCGAACTATCACAGTCGCAGACGCTCTGGCAAGACACTTCATAGCGTTGAATGGAGTGCCTAAAATAGTACTCAGCGATAATGGAAAGAGTTTTTGAAATAATATATTAACAAATTTAGCCCAAATTTTCGGTTTTAACCTTAAGACCACTACACCTTCCCACCCCCAATCTAACAACTCACTAGAACGTAGTCATGCCATGCTTGCAAGCTTTTTAAGAACAAAAGCTATAACTAAACAGGACTGGAAAAAAATTTTACCTTTTGCTATACATGCATACAATACATCACTGCATACAGCTACCCGATTTACACCATATGAATGAGTATGCGTCAGAAAAGCCCTTCCACCAAATCCATATCCAACCGAAAATCAAGTACAGTCTTAGAATAATTATCTTATTGATTTAATCCGTTGTTTAAGGGACATACATAAAAAAACTAATGATAAGCTAATCAAATGTAAACATAAAAATAAACAAAATTATGATAAGCATGCTACACCCCAGAATTTAGAAGTTGGTATGAAAGTTTACGGAATAAAAGAACGTTGGAGATGAAAATTAGATAAATACTACAAGGAAATTCTTGAAGTCTCCAATAAAAATAAATATAATAACAACTCAACATTTAAATCAAAGAATGGAAAAATAATTATTAAACATTTAAATAAAGTTACGAATAAGACTTCCCCAACGACACTTACTCCAATTTAACTACGCATAAGACAAACATAAAAATTTCTTTTTTTTAACACTTGCAATTCACTACTTTTACATAAAGAGTTATTTTTTTTACAATTTGTATTAAATTTACAGCAAAGTTTTGCCAATAAAAACTGATATTTGTAACTTTATTGTGAACTCCGTTAAAACTTAACATTTGTTCATAAGTTCATAATATATGACTAGTTAGAAATTAGATTAATAATAAGATCAAACCTTAACAATTTTGTAAGGGAATAATTTCAGTAGTCAAAATATACATAACTAAATTTCAGTTAATTGGATTCCAAACTGAAATTCTTTCCAAAATATTTAAATTGGGTGTTGATTATACTTTGGAGCTGAAAAATACCCATGTAACAGTGCATTATTAAAAAAAGGGCCTAGTCGTATAAGACGGTAAAAAGTGCTTAAGCTCCGAAAATTCTGAAAAAATTCATGTTGACAAAGTTTAGAAAAAAAAATTTTTCAAATNCAAGTTTGAGGAAGAGTCGACTCCGTGGCTTTCCAGTCGCTTGCTCTGGCCGGACAGACGCCGAAAAAGAAAAACTCGAATACGCCTCGCAGCATGGACTACCTCAAGAAATTTTCCCCCACGCATTAGGAAAAGCGAGCTATCTTTGTCTAGCTAATAACTAACAACACACAGCCTCACACGGAGAGAGCATACCTACCACTCAAATTACAAATTACTCTCTACTTTTACAGCTCTCTCTCATACATCCGAACAGGTGGAGTTGTTTCAAATTGTTGCACAAAGTCAATAAAATGTGATTTGAAAACACATTTGACACGTAGTTGAAATGGCTGAGGTCGTTACAGTTCATACTACCTGGGAGATATTTTTTCATTCTTAGGTTTGAGTCCTCTAAAACATTTTCTTATTTTTTCAAGCCTAACTTTGATAGGTGTGTATCCCCTATTTCTTAAGGCTCCTTTGGCGAGTAAAATTGATGCATCGAAAGAGAGTCCATCCACTTTTGAGTAAGGACGGAGGTTTGGGTCAGTGTGGGGGTGGGTCGTAGCATTACGGCTCGGTAACTAATCTCTGATTTGGAGAGGGATCGAGACTATCGAAGTCCAAGATGCAGTGCCGTGTGGAGTTGTTTTCAGTGGTCAAGTTAAGTCGGTGAGCATGTCTTTGAATATATTATAAAACCTGGAACAGAATTATTACATTACTCGTTCCTGAATGGAAAAAATGTACAGAACAATGAGAAATCACTCATTTTCAACTTTTAAATAACGTTGTATAATGCAGGTATTTCTTGTTTTTTTATGATTTACTTTTTTATTGCACTGCATTCAATTGTTTGTAGGCTATACTCAATAAAACAAACGTATATTTTGTTTGAAATGTGCCTGGACTGAACTTTGAACTTTATGATCGTAAGAGTCTCTTTTAAGAACTCTATTCATATTGTTTTTCTCATCTATTGCTTCTGCTAAATATGAAACTGCTTGGTGTAGCTGATACGATCCTGCAAATAATATTTTTAGTTCTCTTTTAGTAGGTTCAGGAAAATCCTCCAAGTCCCGAGATATCAGTTTACTAAATTTACTCTTTCTACAGCTCCATCGTCCTGACTCTGCTTCTTCAGCCTAAGTATTTTGTTAATTTTTATGTTTTTGTACTGGAGATAAAACTTTAACGAACATGTTACTATTTGCATAGAACCTTATACCGAATAAATTATGTAAAAATCCAGCTATTTTAAAATAAGTTGCAGCTTTAGAAGCATTTTATTAACCAATTGAACCCCCCTTTCTTCGTTCTCTCTGTTTCTCTCTCTCTCTCTATCTCTCTCTCTCTCTCTCTCTCTCTCTCTCTCTCTCTCTCTCTCTCTCTCTCTCTCTCTGTTCTGCCTAGCTTTTCAAATGGCATATTTCAAATTCACACGGTGTAAAGAAGTACTTCTTCTTTACAACATACGAATGTATACAGTTCTATGACGGAATCTGACTAACTGTCGCTTTCCTCGTGTTTTCCGTCTTCAAGTACGTCATTTTCTTGAATGAAATGAGAAAAAAACACCCTTAGTGTATGGGAGTTGTGATTGAAGCACGGTCCATTGTGTGATTAGAGCTTGCTCCACTCGGATGTGAACTGAATCTATTTTCTCGTTTTTTTTTCCAGTTTTTATTCATTTTATTAATTGTATAAACTTTTTTATCATACTTCTTGAAAAAAAAGCTACCTGGCTGAAAAAGATGGTACTGAGACTAAAAATGACTACAGTGTTATTTTGTCAACTATTGGTGCCATATTGAAGCCGTTACATCGGAAAAATCGAGTAAAATGCCCAAAAAAGCGTTTTTATTTTCCGTCTATACGTCTGCAGGCTAGAAAAATCTTTAAAAATTCGTGATGATAAAAAAATATAACATAAGATATAAATTTTTTTCAGCACTGCACCCAGACAGGTTTTTGAAAACCGGCCTTTTTAAAACGTCCCACAAAATTCAAATTTGGCGCCAAAATTAAAAAAAAATTGATGTGTATTTTAAACACAAAAATATGACTTGACGAATTTTTAAAGGATTTTTTCATGCTTTGAATACTGAGAAAATTAAGGAAAACCAGAAAACACGTTTTTGGGCCCCAGTGACTCCATAGCGGTTTTGGAGTCCAAAAAAATTTGAAAAACTTTTTTGACATGAATTTATTCAAACTTTTTGGAGCTAAGGCACTTTTTACCTTCTTATATGGATAGGCCCTTTGTTTTCTCCCCGTATACTTGTGTTTCGTGAGCGAGTATTACTGTTTTTCTTAAAATAAATTTATTTCGTGGGATACTTTGGAGTCAGTACACTAAAAATCCGTTTACTATACTCATTCATACATTTTATTTATTTTATTTGAGAAATTTTTTTTTTCTAAAATATTAAGAAAAAAAAAAAAACTTTTGCTATTAATATTTTTTTTTGGACTGAAAAAACTTATTCTAGTAGTTTAAGGTACAGTATTGTTAAAATAAACACTTGTAATAGATCATTGTTCATAAAAGACCGTGTATTCTTGTTAGTGTATCGACATCTTTTCCCTATAGGTGGTGTTGACGCATTAAGTCAATCGAATTATTGACTATCATACGCAGAGCAACTTCAACAAATTTTGCCATGGTTGATGGCAAAGGAAGGAAAAACTAAATGAACAGCAAGAACAATTTGCTTAACTTATGAAACGAGAATGACTTTATTTGTGTTTTGTTTTTATCTTTTGAAAGATCTCGAATAATATCGCTGCCTGGCCGCTCGCAAAATACACGTCTATTATCTCTTTTTATAGTAAATTTATAAAATACCTGCGATGTGTTGCTAATCTCACTCGCTGATGTTGAAGAAAATCGGAGGTCTTGATTTGCCGAAAAAAACGATGTATTTGTCGTTGCCTCCAAAGGCTGCTCGTTGCTGGTGAAGTCCACGGCAAATGATACGTTGTGGTCTTGTCGCTCTCTCGAATCTCCAAGTTTGAGGAAGAGTCGACTCCGTGGCTTTCCAGTCGCTTGCTCTGGCCGGACAGACGCCGAAAAAGAAAAACTCGAATACGCCTCGCAGCATGGACTACCTCAAGAAATTTTCCCCCACGCATTAGGAAAAGCGAGCTATCTTTGTCTAGCTAATAACTAACAACACACAGCCTCACACGGAGAGAGCATACCTACCACTCAAATTACAAATTACTCTCTACTTTTACAGCTCTCTCTCATACATCCGAACAGGTGGAGTTGTTTCAAATTGTTGCACAAAGTCAATAAAATGTGATTTGAAAACACATTTGACACGTAGTTGAAATGGCTGAGGTCGTTACAGTTCATACTACCTGGGAGATATTTTTTCATTCTTAGGTTTGAGTCCTCTAAAACATTTTCTTATTTTTTCAAGCCTAACTTTGATAGGTGTGTATCCCCTATTTCTTAAGGCTCCTTTGGCGAGTAAAATTGATGCATCGAAAGAGAGTCCATCCACTTTTGAGTAAGGACGGAGGTTTGGGTCAGTGTGGGGGTGGGTCGTAGCATTACGGCTCGGTAACTAATCTCTGATTTGGAGAGGGATCGAGACTATCGAAGTCCAAGATGCAGTGCCGTGTGGAGTTGTTTTCAGTGGTCAAGTTAAGTCGGTGAGCATGTCTCAGCCATTTGGAATTTTTTTTCTTTAACAAAAGGCATCGTATATATCATCAAAAACACAAATAAAAAAAAATATACCTTAGCTAATTCAAGAAAAAAAAAAAACAAGAAATCGACGTCGGTTGCAATAACGTATTGATCATTTGATTTTTTGTTGCCAAAAAATTTGAGTATCATCTTTAGATACTTCTATATGATACTGGTAAATGGCTGGCCGATTTCTGTGTACAGTTCAGATTACGTTATAGAGGAAAGTCTACGTCCCTTGATAACGAAAGAAAAATTTTTATCTAACAAATTCAAAAGAAAAAAATAGGTATGCTAATAAATGAATTGATCTTTGATTATTCTAACACAGATGAGTCTATTGTAATGTCGGTAAACTAAGATTTACTAATATTTTTCTCCAGTCATTTTTTAAGAATTTCCTAACTAATTTCCTAATTTCGTAACTACGAATATCAACATAGGTATTTATAATGTTTTAATAATTCTAGTAGTATGTTATTATGTGATTGTAATTGGATTAACCAATCCCGAATTAGATCAAGCAAAAGAAAATTTTTTTTGAAATCGGGGTGGTGAAACATTACACATAACTTATTGGGATCTATGCATATCATACCACCTCTAAGCTTTATGTTCCTACTGCTCACTCAGTTGCTAACCTACAAAAAATCATCACAACAGAAAAGTTATATTAAAATCACTTCTTTAATACATTTTTTCTAGATAACGGTAATAATTACACTTTTTTTAGGATAAAGTAAAAAAAGTCAACAAAGCACCAAATATTTATTACAGACTACCTATATTAGTCAGAGAGTGAATAAAGTAAGATAAAGTAATTCTAAATAACTAATAAAGTATGTTATTTTTAATTTACTTTTTTCGCCTATTGACATTTAACGTCTAAAACCGACTGTAACCTACAATTGCTTCTTACGATAACAACATAAGACTCACCGATACAGCCAACGATCTATCTTGTTGCTTTTCTTTTTTTTCTCTCGCACGTAAAGATCAGAGCATTTTATTGCACTTGGCGTTAAGCCATCGTTGATCTCGAGGTACAACATATAATGAGGACTTGAATACTTACATTAGATATTCACATGTTGTTTATTTTGACAATCGACGTCGTAACTTGAGCGGTGAAGCTACGGTCTCATGTAGTACGGAACAGTGCTCTCGACTGCAGCAGAAAACCGAAGACATGACCGTCATAGCACCGCCGCCCGAACTGACGCTCTGCGGCCAGAGTTAGTGCTAAGCGGCAAATTCAAATGTGCTAAAACCAACTAACTGAATCCCAAGCTATTTAACCTAATAACTCAGTACCCAAAACCTCTTGAACCAAATAACCCTGTACTCCAAATAAACAAAACCTAGAAAAATTTTGAATATACGCTCAACGTAAAACTCTATAAATAAATCATACTTATCAGGTTGCAAAACCTTTAAAATAAAGATCCAAATGACTTGCAATACATTAATATAATGAGAAAAAACAACCAAATAACCCAGGGAGCTTAATATCCAATTTATTTATGCATAAAAATATAACATATAACTACAGCGCATATCCCCATATGACCCAAGGAGCTTTATGGTCAGTTTATTACCTAATTAAATATAAATTAAAAGCCCAAGCACCTATCACCGCATAACCCGGAGCGCTTACTGGACCTTTCGTTTATTAATAAACTGAGCGACTATCACCAGGTGACTCAGGGCGCTTACTGGCCAGTTTATTAACAAATTAAATATAAATTAACAGCCCAAGCGCCTATCACTAGATAACCACTCACTGGCCAGTTTATTAACAAATTAAATATAAATTAAGAGCCCAAGCGCCTATCACCAGATAACCTTGGGCGCTTACTGGCCAGTTTTTTAACAAATTAAATATAAATGAAGAGCACAAGTGGCTATCACCAGATAACCCGGGGCGCTTACT
>NW_019379643.1:160944-175715 GCF_000648655.2 Copidosoma floridanum
TACACAGTAGTGAGGGTACCCATACATGTTTGACACTTACGTTATTCGTTCGAGGCGCCCAACAGTCTGTAACGATCGTCTTAACGATATAGACGTGAGTAATTGTTCAATTTTAAAATTATTTATATTACTATTTTATTCGTGACTACTTACTTATAATTAATTTTGCATTAATGTAGATATTTGTAAACATTGGCCCTGCAATGTAATTTATGAAATTTGTTGTGTTTTTGCTGTTAATAAAGTGAGCCTGATGAGGTTGGCGTTAAGACCAACGAAACGTTGCTCAAACTAACACCTGACTTTGGAGTTTTTATTATTACTCCTAAATTAACTCTTACTGATCGTGTGCTTATGCACTAAACCTCAAGAAATCAAATGATAAAGTAATTTAATAAAAGAAAGAAAAATAAAAAAGTATTGTACAGACTTTGTTTCTATTCAGTATTTTCTAGTATGCACAACATCTGATGTAATGAAGTTTTTTGATACAAACACTTAAAAAATAGTATTTTTCTGGAAAGTTATCATATCCTCATAAGAATACCTTTCAAGAAAACAAAAAAGTTAAGTAAGTTTGATGTGTCGTTGAGTTAATATTTTAATGTAAGGAATTTCTGAAGCCCTTATACACTGGCAATGGAAAGTATTTTTCCTAATAAATCTGTAGCCTTGACAAGTTCTGAAATCTAAATGTAAAAATGGTAGAACTTTTTTTGCGCAACATATATTTTGTATGACACTAATATTAAAATACTGTTTTGTACTTGTACTTTGACAAAATCTCACTAAATAACATTCACTTTTGACTAATATCTTATGCAAACCTCAGATTAAATACAATAATGCTTTGCTATATCGGAAGTATATAAAAATATTAGGGCATTTTTTAAATGCATTTGAAAAAATGTTTATATACAGTACCAGCCAAAAGTCAATACTATTTTGTTTGATTTTGTTAAAGTACGAATACGAGTACTAAACAGTATTCTAATATGAGTGTCGTACATTATGTATGCTGCGCAAAAAAAACTACCGTTTTTATGCTTAGATTTTAGATTTTGTCAAGGCTACAGATTCATTTGGAAGAATAGTTTCGATTGCCAGTGTATGAAGGCTTCAGAAATACCTCACATTAAAATATTAACTCAACAACACATTAAACTTACCGAACTTTTATGTTTTGATAAAAGGTATTTTTATGTGGTATTAAACTACTTGTTATTTAATCTTATTTTAAAATTTACATGCCTTAAAAAGGCATCGATTTATCACAGAACAAATAAATCGATGACAATCAAAATTTATATTGTGGAATTGCTAACTGAGCGACAAATCCCGTCGCACGTGCGCACAAGTGGGTCTGTGTGTGTTCCCAAATTTTCGTAAGGTGGTGATTTTCGAAAGCTGCAAAAGTAAGCTCTCCAATATTAGTGCCATCTCTCCGCCTATCCGTATATATTATGGTAAATTTGAAGCTTCGAAAGATTGCGATTTATAGGCTTTTGAGTTCAGATCGCAATATCACTACAAAAAAAATATGAATTTGGGTCATTTCGCCACACTGACTCAGACAATTTCTTCAGTTCAAATGCGAGTTATAAGGGTGGAGTGCATTAATATAAAGGTCAATATTAGTAGTTGTTGCAACACCGGGGTGGGGTTCTGCTTTAACGAAGCCAAAGTGTTGCATGTAAGTATTCGTGAGATGGGTTATTGGGTTATTGGTTATTATATAGATGGGTAGGGGGGTATGAAAAATTTCTTTGATCGGATGGAACAACATGCAAAATCTCAACGTCATGGAAGGAGAGAGAGAGAAACGTACGAAATCTTGGAGATGTTCTTACTTTTGGCTTTTTTTCCAATAAATCACACCATAAACTTTGCACTTGCACGAACATTTTTTTCGTAAGAAGCCATATAGTCTTGTATTTAGTTTTTATAGCTGCTTATTATCATTCGAAAAAGTATTGAAAAATTTTTCATATAAAAAATATTTAATTAAACGTTTATTTTTCTCGTCAAAAAAAAAAATTTCTGTTAATTGTTCATAATCACTGTCACTAACACTATTACTGAATTCGACTAAAGGAGGTGGTATGACGGGTGCGGAGGGCATGCGAAATCTTGGAGCAATAGAGTGAGCGACGTGGTGTAATATTGTTGGTATCCTATTACATACGAAGTATGTTGCTTTGACGGGATCAAAAGTATTGCATGTTATTGTACGTGAAATGGTATGACAAGTAAGGAGAGTGTAGAGAGTAACTATATTTGGCATACTAAGAAAGAGAGAGAGAGAGAGAGAGAGAGAGAGAGATAGATTATAATAAACAACCTACTACTTTGGAAAGCGAAAGACAGAGTGGTGACTACTGCGGCAGACATGAGTAGTGGTACTGTAAGATGATTGTAGAGTGTGTATAAGGGCACAATTGTAATATATATAATATTAGCCACACTTTCCTTATAACCACTTCATTCATTGAACGATCCCAAACGCTACCTCTCGAAAGACACAGATAGCGGAGGCATGGCTGCTGCTATGGACCACAGTTTTGCAGTGGCTAATCAACTTTATTTTTCGCACAGATCATCTTAGCGCTGACTTTTCAAAGCCACTCATGAATTTTTGATCAATGCACAAAATGATAAAGTATACTGATTAGTCGTATGACTCGTTACGGTCACGTGAGTTGCGCGTGGATCGCCGAAATAAACTGATAAAGCGTATGAGCCACTTCTCTGTATACGATTTAGCTTGCCAAAAACGATCGTGATCTCACGAGTGGTGTGCGAAGACTTGACTACGCATATTTAGTTAAATTATTGGATTACCTCAAGTCAGCACATTCATGAAAGTGTAACGATCGACTTGTAACTGCGATGTAATAAAAAAGAGAAAGAGAGTTTCTACATTTTACAATTTTTGCGGATTTTTTTACAGTGTAATATTATATTTGTTTTTTAAGAAACAGATATCGAAAAATAATATCAAACATTCTGTTCCTATTTTTTCTGACCGTATTTCCGCTTGATGTTCTTGAAAATTGCAAGTTGAAAATTATGTTTATAAATTTCGTCTACGAACTTTAGCTAATCACCTTTATTTTTCACACGGATCGTTTTAGAGTTGACTCTCTAAAGCTACTCACGAATTTTTGAGGAAAGCACGGAGTGCCAAAGTATACTGATGAGTCGTATGGTTTGCTACCGCACGGTCACATAAGTTGTGCGTGGATTGCCAAAACGAATCGATTAAGCGTACGAGTTGCTTTTCTGTATACACTACTTAGCTTGCCATAAGCAATCGTGATCTTACGAGTGGTGTGAAGAGACTCTACCACGGACGTTCAGTTATAATATTAGATTACTTCACGTCAACACATTGTTAGAAACCATTTATGACCTCCCTTTCTTTGAGTCTAATCCTGATAACCTGGTGGTATTGAAATCGACTAAGAATTTTATCTTTACCAGGGGAACTCTACGATGAGGAGCCAACACACAATCGATATTCGAGATATTGTATATTAGAGGGAGGGTTCGTTGCCCAGTGTCATGGAGTCAAATCATTCAGATTGCCGATTGTTTGAAAGAAATTTTCTCAAAGTAGTTTGAATTAATTTTTTTATGGTTTTGTTGAATAATCTACCAATGTCTGCAATATCTATAGTGATTTTGTTAGATTATTACTTTATTGATATTTAAATAAAAAAAAAAAAAAAAAAAAAAAATAAAGTAAACTAATTTCTTTTATTTGTTCGGTAATTTTATGTTATTCTAAAGAAATTTTAACACCTCTGTCGACAACGATAAAATTCTTAGACTCTTCATTTAAATCGCCCTTGAGGGTGATTTTAGCTCAAAGTAAAAAAAATCTTGATAATAAATGTTGATTCTTAATTTCAAAATAGATAATCCATCAATAATCTGTCTTATTCATTAACCTTTAAATTTTCTAAATAAACTCAAAGAATCTTAGGACTTGCAGTCACCTATAGAGAGGTAGGCAAACAAAGAAGTATAATTAATTCTTTCTCTCGTGCAATTATTCACTTTTATTTTATGAGGAAATTGTATTTTTAATCACCATATAATTCGCTAATATTAACCAAACAATAAGTGCAATTTCAAATTAACAATTTAGATTCTTTTATTTTAAATCAACGTGTTGTAATCACAATGAAACGATTCGAATCCTACACTTGAATAAAATTATAGTCAGAATTTTTTTTTTTTTAATTTCTCAATAAGGACATGTAAAAGCTCCCCGGAAATTTTCTTCTGCTGACACAGGATTAGGCTATGGTGGATTATTAGCACATCTGCAGATTTTTAGTACGGGCTCGATATCTGTCCGAAAGAAGTCACGTAGAGCTAGGTCGTCCTCGTGGCCCTAGGTGTCTTGAGCACGGCTCAAGTAATCGACCCTGGTACTTCGCCCGAGGAGCGTCTTTGCTATCCCTACTGCTTTGACTACTTAGGGGGGGGGGGGGTGCGTCGTTATCACTCTTTAAGTGGTCGAGCACCGAAGGTCCAAGTAGGTACCAGTTAGTAGTATTGATACACTACTCGTATCCTCACGATAATGCTATCAGCTCTGACTCTCGTTCCTGACCCTCTTCCTCTCGGCGTGTGCTCATTGCGGTTACTACTGGTGCACAGGAGAGTTCCAGGTCTGGGTAGGCAGCGGGTGTCCGCATCTCAGTCTCGCTGGAAAAGCGATCGACTTGTAGCTACGATGATGTAGTAGCGCACTGACAACACTATGGCCCCGTGGCCCCTCCTGACAAATATCACCTGAGATCTCATCTGATATCTCATGTGATTTCTCCCCTGAGATCTCATGCCAAATTCTCACCTGAGATCTCAGGTGAAATTTTGGAAAGAAAAATAAATAAATAAATTTTGTGCAACAATTATAATTTATACATCAATAGAATGATTACCTAAAATATCAACAGTTATAGGAAAAAAAAAAAAAATTCGGCTTATATGGGACATGAACTCGAGCC
The DNA here is from genome assembly GCF_000648655.2 of Copidosoma floridanum. The sequence continues at coordinate 165,966 of NW_019379643.1, forward strand.
CCCAGTTTAACAGGCAAGCATCTTACCGCTTGGCCAGAGAGGATGATATATCAGTCCGACAATTAACGTCTATATAAAGTGTAAGTACCATGTGTTATTGTTTTTCTTACTCACAACTGAATCATACAATTATTAATAGATATAATTTTTCCCAATCTTAATTCCGATACTTAACCAACTAGATAATATTCAGGAACATTATTTTCTTTACAAACAAAATTTTTCTCTCCTTAAGTTAATCTTGAGGATGCTTTAAATCCAAGTAAGGCATACGTTTTTATTAATTATTGTAAATGTTTATTTAAATGTAATTATAAAAAAGAACCACAATACAAAACAGGGGGACTTGATGTGTTGTGAATAAATTATTTAAAAAAAATCCAAATTACTTGCGTGTATATTATCTTGTTTTGAAAAAACACTTATTAAAGTTATAAATCCTTAAAGCTATTCATGTTATTCCAACTTTTCAAACTTATTATACTCCTTAAAGAATTTCATATGGAGTAATTACTGTAAATTTTATGATACAATACATGAGTAATGAGTTAAGTACCATTGTTTATACCAAACTGTAGGTTTTCACTCCTTTTCTGCGTTTTTGGAAAACAATTACATTTATCTCGCCAAACATGAATTGTATCAACAAATTTCCAGTGATGACTTCATCTGTAATTATTTACCAAGTGTAATAAGCTTTGTTGAAACAACGTAAATAGCTTTAAGGATTTCCAACTTTAATAAGAGTTTTTTCAAAATAAGATAATATACACGCAAGTAATTTGGATTTTTTTTAAATAACTTATTCACAACACATCAAGTCCCCCTGTTTTATATTGTGGTTCTTCTTTATAATTACATTTAAATAAACATTTACAATAATTAATAAAAACGTATGCCTTACTTGGATATAAAGCACCCTCAAGAGTAACTTAAGGAGAGAAAAATTTTGTTTGTAAAGAAAATAATGTTCCTGAATATTATCTAGTTGGTTAAGTATCGGAATTAAGATTGGGAAAAATTATATCTATTAATAATTGTATGATTCAGTTGTGAATAAGANTAACAATTAGATAACCAAATAATTGATAAATACAGTTGTACAATACTTCCGATGAATTAATATTCCTTGACAATACCTGACATATTTTTAACTCACTAATAATTAACATTAATCGAACTTCACTAGATTATTTTAGCAGTTATTCATTATTTGCGTGCGTATGTGTGTAAATTATATTACACCCACACATGCTTACGAATAATCGTTGCGCAAATAATTATTTTACATTTAAACAGATACGTTTGATTTACTCCTGATCAGATTCTTATAACACTCTTTATATCTCACTTACTTTTGTATTATACCTCGTGAAACTCTTTTATGATGCACATTCTTATCCACATAGAAGCGCGTGTATTGTGTTCGAAGCCATTTTTAATGAAAAATGTGGCGCAGCTTAATGTATTGTAGTGTCGTACAAAGCTTATTATACTTAACTCCTTAAGCACTTCTTTGTGACTTTTATATTGGTAATTGTCAAATAAAACTTAACCATTCTATAGTGGTTTCCATATTAGATCCACAAAAATGTCACTTATAGCTTCGTATCTGATGAATAGGTTTTGCTGAAACCTATCTTAATATTAAGGTAACGAAAAAGGTGTCATTATTCGTGAGAAAAAAAAATTTTTTTCTGTTAAAAATTATTTTTGAGAAATTTTTTCAAGTCCTAATGTAAAATGAGTGAAAAATATGAAACAATTTGTTCCCTACTTTAGTGTACCAAACGACTGGAAATAATTGGAAAGGAAAAAATAACTATTCTGTGTGAAACCTTTTTTCAAAAATTCTCAGGTGAGATCTCAGGTGAAATCTCAGGTGAAATCTCAGCTGAGTTTTTGGCATGAGACTTTACCTAAGATCTTAGCTGAAATCTCAGCTAATGTTTGAAGGTAGGGTGTAGCCTAAAGCACTTTGAGAAACACAATTTTCTTGTGAGAAACAGTAACCTATGTTACTCTCTTTGCGCCAATATGTTATTTTACGATGGTAGGTTAAATTGTCAAATAATTTTAATATAGTTGATTAAAATTATATAACTTCTATGTGATTTATCTTCTAGTTTAAAAAATAGTTTGCGGTGAGGTGCTGTGCCTCAGAACGCAAACAAATATATTTATTTATTTATTTTTCTTTCCAAAATTTCACCTGAGATCTCAGGTGAGAATTTGGCATGAGATCTCAGGGGAGAAATCACATGAGATATCAGATGAGATCTCTGGTGAGATTTGTCAGGAGGGGCAGCTACCACATGTAAGAACTCTGCCTCTTGACTCCACATGTGCGACAGTCATGGCTGTTACTGTGGCCCTCAGTTCTTTACTATAGTAGCAAATCAACTTTATCTCTCGAAGATTCTCATGGATTAGTGAGCAATACACAAATCGCCAAAATATGTTGATTGGTCTTATGATCTGCTATTAAAAGTGCTTACAATCACGTGAGTGGCGTGCGTATCACCAAAAAAAATCGCCCGACCGCACGATCAGCTTTTCTGTACACTAGCACACCCTAAAACGGTCATGGACTCGCATGTTACCCATACAGTTAAAAGTTCACGACTGAGCCTACTACTCCTCCCTTCTCTTCTTTTATGTGGTGAGGTATATGAAAGGAAGCAGTAAGTCTACGGATGCTTTTTGAATTATGATGACTAAACCAATTTACGGTAAGGCATTTTGTAGGGTATAATGATGGAATCAGCTCATTTTGTCGGGTCGACTGCTAATCAAGCTCTTTTTACCATTGACACGCGCCACCGCCACTGCTCAAACTTACAGCCAGGATTGCCACCTGAACAAATTTTCCTGAAAGTTTTGTAACGACAGTTACTCGTGTAACTACCATTGAGACAATTTTGTTTTTCAAGGTTAAAGAATGTGCTGATATGAAATTTCTTGGAATACATTTTATTAAACAATACAAACAGTTATTTCAATGATTATGCTGACGTTGATTATAAGCCATCTGCCGTAAAGATTTCAAGAATTAATCATGTTGTACTCATGTCAGCGCATTCTTAGAACCGCTCCGACGGATGTTTAATAAAACTTGATGCATGTTTCGAAAACTATGACATCAGCACATTATTTAACATTAAAAAAAAAAAATCATCTTAATGACAGTTACTCGTGTAACTTCAATCTCAAAACCGCCATGGATGAAGAGGAAACTTTCTAATAAGGTAATCCCGATCACGAGTAATAGGTGCTGCAGCCGATGCAACGTTACAAGCCGATTAGTCGCGCGAGCCATCCATGAGCGATGGTGGTTGCGGCGGCAGCGGTGGTGGCAAATAGCGCTCGATTGACCGCTGAACCTGTCGAAACGAGCTGGCTGGCCGCGCTAGCCTTCCGAAAGCTCTTGCGATCTTGCGAGTAGCCCGTCGAGGCCCTCACCAGGGTCAATTAGTTTTTTGACAGAGTTTAGTTTGGCAGTATGGATACGCGATGGCAACACTCGTGGACGTGTACACTAAGTGGATCTATTAGTTGCGGAATACCGTGCTTGTCAGACGGTTTTTACGATACATGAAGCGTATGAGTGGGTCATTTTTTGTTACGGTGTATGGCAGTCTGGTTACCGCTATCTTGGGAGAAGCAAATCTCGCCAATGCTTAACCGTTGATGCGTATGATTTACAGCGACTTCTATGAACAATACATTGTAGGAGACGTTCAATCCCGTTTGTTGTGGGCGGTGTCGTTGAACCTTCAAGGTTACGCGTACGGTTGTGTCAAAAATAAAATTTTCTCACCACCCATATACATACCATTATTGGTTAACTCATTTCACATCATTAAAATCGATAAAAGGGACCTGATTGCTGTCCCTTTACCATTCGACTTTAGAACGCTGAAAGATTGTGTATCTGTATGAGTACTCCTTTGTCGCACAAAGAGGTGATGGTGGTGGAAGTATGATCACTATTTATGGAAAGTTGGGCGATTCGATGAACCATTTCAGTTGCATCTGCTTTGTAGAATTTTGCAGTCAAGGCGTGGTGGACGTAAGAGTCAAAAGAAAAAAAATGAAGAAAACGCGCAAACAAAATAAAAAGTGAAAAAAAGGGACAGAAAACTGGAAGAGATGTTTTTGAAAGTTAAATTTTTTTTGAATAGCTTTTTTACACAGTTACTCGTGCGAGTGCTTAAAGTCTGAGCTTCTTTTGTTTGATACTCCACCGACTCAAACAACTATCGAGGGATCACACTGGATTCAATACAAGCCGATATCATCGCTCACGGATGATTCACCGATCGTATTTGTTGTACTAGGTAATGGTGACGAATGCATTGATTTCGCACACACGATGCTTAGTCTTCGTGTCAAGTTGGCCGTCAGTGAAGATAAAGAACTGAATACTGACGTAGCATCTAAAATCACAAAGCTGGGGCCAATAAATAATTGTATGCATTCTTTGTTCAATCAAGTCGATGTGTTTTTCAATCAGAATCCTGTATCAATTCCCAATAGCGCGTACGCTTGCAGAGCGTATTTGAAAACTTTATTGAATTACGGACCTGCGGCAAAATCATCCCACTTAACTAGTGCATTATGGTGTGACGATATGGCGACAAAGATGGGCGATGTGTTCGATGCCAATGCGGGACTCGTCAAGCAACGTACACTTCTACCAGCAAAGAAATCGGTTGATCTGATTAGTCATATTCATTGCGATGTATGCAATTAGGAAAAATTACTCATCAATGGCGTTGATGTGAGAATGCGATTGGTAAGATCACGCAATGCATTTTGTCTCATAGACACTTTAAACTTGGTTTCCGTTCGCATCGAAGAAGCAAATTTTTAAGTGAGACACGTTAAAAAAAGCTATTGTGTTTTATTAGCCCATACCAAAGCTCTATCAAAGAGTTCAGCAAAATATCCGCTCACGCGTGTCGAAGTGAAAGCTGTGACAATGCATAGCGATATTTATGGGGGAATCTTGCGATAATATTATTTTAGGCCAGTTCCCTAAGCGGATAATCGTCGGTTTCATTAAAAATCAAGCTTATCATGGCATTTACACTATGAATCTGTTTAATTTTCATCATTTTAGTATTAACTTTCTTTTTTTGTACATTGATGGTGTGCAAGTTCCATCCAAACCATTGCAGCCAGACTTTAAAATGAATAATGTATATGTAGATGCTTATTATACCTTGGTTTCGGGTACTGGCGTTCACTTTCTCAATGAAGGAAATCACTTTGATTGCGAATCTTATCCCAACGGTTACTGTCTCTTCGATTTTCCGACGCTCTAGCTTTGACTATTAATTGTATAGTGTATACCCAGTACAAAAATATTTTCGAAATCGATGCGTCACGTAAAATAATGGTCGACTTAAAATGGTGCCACTAACTACATATACTCACACTCCCGGCTCGGACATGACAGTCGTCTCTCGGTTTAGTTTCTGTTAGTACACTCAACTATCTATAAATCGCAATGGACCTCGCAGTCGACATTCAGTATTTCAAGGTGAAAAAAGACGTAACGGTGCCTAAAGGAGTTGCTATCGTTGCTTTGAAAAATGACTGTTTCGTACATTGGTTAGTGACACCTCCTTGTTGCTAGCAAAAATTGAGTAAGAAGGCGCAACGATTAAATATTTGGTTGTCCTGATGTCATCATGGACTTGATTTCTTTGAGGATAAAGTACCTTTAAAATTAATTTTTTAAATTAAGAATGATATTAGAATAAGTGCAAGAAAAGTTTACGTCAGGGGTTGCGAAAAAAGGTACGATTTACATGAAATAGCTCTTTGTCAAGTAAAAAATTTGAAATACGAGATTGACTGTCCACCTTTTAAAGATTTGTCATCGGAACTGTATTGTATGCATCACGCATTAAAACCAAAGTCTCAAAAATATTCGTGTGCCTCAAATAACGCTAATAAACTGAAATCTTGACTCTGCGAACGTAATGGACAGCCTACAGATACTAAAAATCCTGTCACAAATCACAACGCATACTACTGGTGTGATCCTAGCTGATCAGATCATACAAGTGTGGACAAAACCAACAGAAATTTTCGTTAACACTAATGATTATACAAAACTGGGAATGCATTGGGTTGCTACATACGTCGATGCACATTCCAATGGCTTATATTTCTATAGCTATAGTATTTAACCTTACGTCCCACAGTACAGTAATCGATTTCGCAAAAATTGTAAAAAACTGCATTGGAATGTCAAACAGTTACAAAGTATATCTTCAAACGTATGTGTTATTCTACCTTAAGGAAGTATTCCCCTTATGTATAATAACGTCAAGATTTTTATAATATTTAAAATGTAGGTAAATAATGGCAAGACAAAGCTCCAATTAAAATTTCAAGACTGTTCACAGCTTTAGAAGCGAGTTATTAATGAAGATATATCTTTCAGTTAAACACGGCATTTTATGGGTATACGAATTTTTTGCCTCTTCATGTGTTAATATCTTAAGAAACAACGTCAAGACTTAGGTCATATTATTTTATAAGAAGAATATATATACATACACAAGGATCACATTAGTACTTTTTAAATAACCATTCAGAAAAAGTAAAATTACTAATAAATGAAAAAACAAGCAAAGAACTAGGTTAAAACTTATACATACATGTGTTCAACGCATTGAAAAATATGCCGGTACTATAGTTTTCTACAGCGAATCTAGTCAATAAAGAGGATACTCCCTTAAATCAATGCTGATTTTGCGTTAAATCAAAGTGAATGGTTATGAACTTGAAAGTATTGAAGTTATAGCTTTAAAGAAATTCATTGGAATTGCAACTGAAATGCTTACTTGAAAAAAGTATTATTATGTTAAAGTCAACTACTTATATCAACTCAAATTAACGCTCATTCAACTCTGAATTAACATAGATTCAATATTGAATCAACGCAGAATAAACGATGTAATTTACGACTGATTTCAGCATTAATATTTTTTGTAAGGCAGCGTCGCTTTTCATTTTTTTATCTATCGAACCTTGCTGTGCAAAAATTGAGCTTATACATCCTAACTGTTGACATAAGTCAATAACTTTGGTATATTTTTAACTAACCACCAAAAATATTGCAGCCAAATTCTTTCATTAACAGTCAAAGAAATGTGCATACACTTTGGCTCCGAAATTCAGTCAAAAAGTAATGAATCGCATTTTAAGCCTTGACAACAATTCGTTCGATGGCACCATACCATATTGAAACTTTGAACTATAGTGCAAATATAAACGATTGGCAACACCCTATTCAATCCGTGTTTCAAACTCTAACGTTACAAAGAGTTAGAATTTTTGAACTTTAATTGGATAAAGTTTCCACTTTGCATCCACCTTAAAAACTTTTTATTGTTATTAGTTTGTCTTGATCCCGACTTCCGTTTAAGCCAGCTAAAATATTCCAACTATACAAGCAGCTTATTTATACGTACCAGAAAAAGTTGTAAGTGTTTGAAATATTGGCTAAAATTAACTGGTACGAATTTTGTCGTATCTATTGACAGTATGACTTTGCACTAGAATCACTTTTAATACTTGTTGTAGATAGTATTTCAAGTAGAAATAACATGTCGAATAAATTTTGAAGAAACATTTTTTTTGAGTCAGTTATGGTAGAATCATTAATGTATCAGAAGATCTACAAAAAAATATCCTGTTTTTCCAAAAAAAAAATTTTTTTGAGGCACACCTTCAAGATCGGACTTATTACATAATGTATCATCTATATAGACATGATTTTAACATGTAAGTCGCAGGAAAAAGAGGTCACCCTGACTGAAATCCAGGTTACAATATAGAGAGTATGCGAGTGGACTGGAGAGAATAAATATAACGTAACTCGGGAGCTACGATCTGTAATGTGAATATTTATTACGACGAATCTGGAAGGGCTTACAGTATCTCGTACACAGGGCTCCAATGCTCGTGACGAACTAACTCACGTAGGCACTTACATCATCCATATACGTATACATTTGTTTTGCTGGTAAGGCAGATGTCGCTACTACCAGCTCGTAATGAGAAACAACATTAACACAAATTTATTCCTCTATAGTAGATGATTTTATAGACTATTAGTTTGTATGTTATGTATGTATTATTCCTCAAATATATGAAAATAAGCACAAAAAATCTCGTTTTGTCCCCACTTTCCAAATAAAATTTTTTTTGCAACACACCCTCGAAATAGGGCTCATTTTGCTTGCAATGTCATGTACTATAAAAAATAAGTCTTAAACATGGGTTTCAGTGGTGGTGACACTATCTATTTATTATTTACATGTTTAAGTTATAAATTCTTATGGATTATATTCATACATATAATGATAGCACGTAAATTGAGGAACAATTTAATAGGGTATCTTAAAAACCAGTGTGCAGTGGGTGCTTGAGTACCCAAGTATAAAGTTATACTTCTATAAAATTATATGGGAAACACTACAATTATTAGTATAAAAATACCATATATAAAACAATATTGTGTATAAAGGTGCTGCAATTATCGTACGAAAGAGTATACCTACGTTGATTGCGTATGGTTTCAGTTAATATTTTAATATTTAATAAGTAAACGATTATAAATAATATATTACGGCACAATACAATATAAACAATGTATCGACGCCTCGGAAGAAAATAAGTCCAGTAGAGGTTCCCACGAAAATAAATCCAGTTCACTGTCTCGAAAGAAAATAAGTCCAGTTCGCCAAGCTCGGAAGAAAACAAGTTCAGTTCACTGACTTCATAAGAAAGCTTTTCACAGAGCTTTGGGCTTTGTTTTTAACGCATCAAACAATAAAAATTGTTCAGTAATACAATTTGGTTGCGTTGAACAAAATCATAAAAGTACAATACCGAAACTTTGAGGTAACAAAACAAGCCTACCAAAGTCATCTTAAGATTGTTATAAAATAGAAAAAAAATTGTGTAAAAAAATTAGGATACGCTTTTAGCCGAGCGGCTGCCAACGGGATTCACAGATTCAAGATATAATTGGGATTCATTTATGATTTGAATCTTGAATTACAAAAATAATTTTTTTTCCTTTAGCTTGCAAGCCAGTAAATAACAGTGTTTTGCAGTCATACTATGTTATAATTCAATTACATTTCATGAAAAACTTTATTTACTCTTATTTACTAGTATGTAAAACTCCTGGAAACTAGTGATTAGCCAAATATTTATGCTTATACTAAATTATTTGTTTATGAACGCGATCCCAAAAACTAGCGAATTATTGTTTGCACATGACACTGAAATTAGTTTAAGGTCTTCGCCACCAAAGTAAACAGTGCAGTTCGTCAATAATTTTTTCTGAATATTGATCGTGGAACAAAACTACACTGAGTAATTTAATTTTTTAAATCAAAGAACATCTCAGCTAAGATCTCAGGTAAAGTCTCATGCCAAAAACTCAGCTGAGATTTCACCTGAGATCTCACCTGAGAATTTTTGAAAAAAGGTCACACAGAGACTAGTTATTTTATCCTTTCTAATGATTTCCAATCGTTTGGTACACTAAAGTAGAGAACAAATTTTTTCATATTTTGCACTCATTTAACATTAGGACTTGAAAATTAAAAAAAAAAAAATCTTTTGAAGAAAAATTTTTTTTTCCTCACGAATAATGACACCTTTTCCGTTACCTTAATATTAACATAGGTTTCAGCAATAGCTATTCATCAGATA
>NW_019379643.1:177349-228314 GCF_000648655.2 Copidosoma floridanum
AAGAGGCCTGGTACCATTGCCTAGAAACAAATATATTTATTTATTTATTAATTATAGTGTCACTGTTCTTCTGTGATGACTACGTAACTGATACTTAAGGTAAATTAACTATGGTAACAGTTAATTCAGTTGTCTGTAAGTATTTTTTTATAAAAACTTGTAAACCAATACTGTTTACAATTTTCTGAATAAGTTTTTCAACAAAAATAACTATAAATAACACTGTTATAATTTATTAATAAATTATTAATTGTCTCTAGCTGTTGAATTTACTGTCTCTGGATTATTATTTATTAAACTGGATTATTATTTATTCCACTCGCAAACACAACTAAAATCCTTCTTTTTCTAAAAAATCTTGAGCTAATCATCCTAATTTATTATTTGAATATATGTTTTAGCATGTTAATAATGATTCTGATTGTGTAAACATTTTTAAAAAATGAACGTGATTCAAATCGTGTGCCACGCACTTTGGCTGAACATGATGGGCGGGGTAGTAGTGGGGGTAGGTGTCTAGACACTTTTAGAGTGACACTAAGTACAGGTTGATAGTCGCGCCGCCCGACCATGCGGCGTAACCACGACCTACGTAACTTAACTGCTGGCAGCATTTGCGGAATACAGCCCAAGACATCTCAGATGATTTTCAGATGCAGCCCTGTACTGAACTTTCAAATTTAATGTATACGGAAAACATCCACTGTTACTTGACACTATAGAGTAAACTTCGGGAGACTTGAGTAATCGAAGCAGAGGACGGTGTTGTACTCTTTCTCAAGAATCCTAAGATTGACTGTGTTACTCTGATTTCTGCTACCAGTTTGAGATTATCTTTATTATTTATTAAGCAACGCGTTGCGATGAACGTGAACGACCGAGAGGACGACAACGGTGATTGTAAGTAAAGATATTATTTTAGCGATTACACGTTATGCACAAATGTGATAATTATGCATCTCATTATTGGTGCACGACAAAATGCAGTCATGTTGACAATTTTTTTTCGGTACAAACCACAGTATCCGTTGCATCTAGTAGTTTTAAAAGCTTTTTGGAGTTAATCATTCAGTGATGTAACCTTTACTATACAATTTCATTATTCTATAGTAGACAGAGAAGGACAGAGTGATGCAAACAGGACCTAACCAGTAGAGCCTACTTTGTTTCATCAACTTCGTCACGTCTGCTTTTCTTGAAATTTTATGCTCATCGAAATTAAACTGTTATTCGTTCCTAAAGCATTTTTTTACGCCCTTTACAAATGTGCCTTTTTTCTCTACGTTTTTTCTTTCTTGAAATTTAAGCATGTTTAATGTTTGCACGCTTTTTTTGCACAGATCCTGGTCTCTGAGAAACTTTTTATTATTTTTCTCGTGATCAGCAGGATCGAAAACATAAACTGTTGAGTTTTCACTTTGTCGGGTTTATGTAAGCTTCGGGCTACGTTTCCTGGTCTATCATGCTGCTATTGAAAAATATATTTTTAAGTAGTGGGTATTCTTCCAATAACAAATTTAAAAATTAAATGTGTCGAATTCTTTTAAATTTAGTACAATTCTTTTTGCATCTTAAATTTGTGTACTCTATGATATTCTTCTGGTGACTCTTGGTAGTTACAATACTTAAAATAAAAGTACAACGAATTTTCTACAAAATTTAAGATGTAAGGGATGTTGAATTTAAATTCAGAGAGCTATGAAAAATTAACTCCTGAAAATAAACGTAAATACCATGTGATTCCGTTCCACTATTATATGTACAAGAGTGAGCTGATGCATGCAATGATTTTAGTTTACAAGTACTGCTTAGTATTATTTTGTTTAATGCAAATCCACTATACTGGAAATTACTTTTTGAAATTAAGGAGGTTAATTTCGTTGATTCGTGGGAGTGCAAAAGAGAGATCAGATTTTTTGTGTCTCTTATAAGATTAGAAATGCGTGCATGTCCCATGCTCTAAGATGAAAAGATCAATTATCTTTCGACACAATTATAAAAAACTTTTTTGACACAAACTATAATTTTTTATTTACATTTAGTACGAATAAGTAAACGTTGACTGCAGTTTTATAAACATATAGTTGTTAATTGTCACATAAGAAACCAAACAAAGGTAACAAAATTTGTTTCATTTAGTTTCTCGGTTCAGAGGTGCCCTAAGACATTGAAACTTCGTAGGAATCTTTTTCATTAATTTTTTGACTTGTACACAAATTTTTTGTTCGAAGTAACCTGTTGATTCTATAAAATTAGTCGACCCCCATAAAGTTTTATCGGAAAAAATTACATCCACAGACCCATATTAAAAGGGTTTCTCGTGACTAACAATTAGATAACCAAATAATTGATAAATACAGTTGTATGCTAGTTATGTTGATAAAGTAGAATAAAACGCTATTTAAAAAAAAATCGGATGATAATATCATAATTTTCATTGGAAGAGTATTTTTTATAGAAACAATATTTTAATAAATAAATTGATACAGTTTTAAATGATTTGATAACCCCTAACCCCTTTTACGTAATATTAGTATGGATTACTATTGTAATGATTACATGATTACATGACTGAGTAATACAATTTTTTCGATAACCTTTAGATTGTGAGATACTGCTACTTTCAATCAGTCACGAAAATGTTTAAATTGTCTTTGGTTATTGGGCATATTCAATAAATAATCATACAACTGTAACATGGCCTGACATGACTCTGGATATATTGAATTGCTGTCTTTAAATTGTTAGTAATAGAAGTAAATATTTATAAAGTACATATTTATATTAAATAATAAGAAACGGTATTTTTTCGTACATTCCAGCAATTGGTAACACTTTATTTATCGCTATTATGAGCGCGACCGTTAACAAATATGGTCATTTTAATATGTGTCGTTAATACGATGATGGCATACATAATACATTTTTTGTATTGTTTCTGTAAGGGAAGAGGCCTGGTACCATTGCCTAGCAATACAAAAAATTGACAACCCCGATCCCTCAGAAGTCTGTGGTAGTAAGTATGATCCAGGTAACGCAATGTTTATGTATTATTATGTATTTCTAACGTAATCGCTTTTTTTGGTGATGAAGAATCTAGTAGACAAAATACGCATTCACTAATTTTATACTAAGAGCAGTACAATACCGTAAGCCGTTAGCTTATGCACAGAAACGAGAGATTAACTTTGACCGCTTATTGAGGGATACAAGTACTTTGTGGAATGTTAATGCATCTTCGGAAGTATAAAAATCTATCTGGAACGCGTATGCATCAGCAGACATATCGAGATTCAGAGGTAAATAACTGAATCAGATTTTAATGTGGTAATTGATAGTTTTAGCAAGCAATGAATAATATAAAATTCAGTTTTGATAATATACTACTCCTTTCAAGAAAGAATAGTAGTTTTCGTTATATGAGCACCATCGCCGCCGCGCCGGGGCTGTTTTGCGGCCCAAGGGACCTACAAAGCAGGGCCCAACGTTCCGTAGGCTGGTCCCGGTTGGAAGGCGCTTATGTGGCGAATCCTATTTTTCCTACCAAGGGCGCAGTAAACGTCCAAATGTCTCAAAAAACGTCAGAGGTGGGGAAAAATACACTATACTCAGGCAGCATCAATAAAGCAGGTGCACAAGGTTCTGCGTCGCTATAATGACAGTTTTAAAACTATACTATTCTAATTACTGACATTATAGTGATCAAAATAAATTTATTTTATAAGCTAATTTTCTCGGATTATTATAAGTTACGAATGAAATACTGTGGTTATTATGATTTCAGAACAAAGAGCGTTTATGAACGATTCATACTTGGAGCCAATAGTTCATATCCACATCCATCAAATGAACTTACACGTAGTGAGTGCAATCACCAATTGCAATGTTCATAAATTTTCATTTTCAGAAGAATCGGAATATTTAGGTAAAAAATTTATACTGTAGTATGTGTCATAACTTTTTTGCGGCAAACTTATAGTTTGCTTAATTTATCACACAATTCCCAGGAGGGTCAAGCTTCGATATTGATGGCATGCATCCAAGGACAGAAGTATCGGGATTCATAGGTAAATACTTTGTGTATTATTTTATTGCTTTGACACAAAAAGTTTTCAATTTTTTTTTTAGCCCACAAAAAATATTCTCATAGTCCTATCCTTTTTATACTTATCAATTAGTTGACATGCATTCCTTAACATACATTTACATTTTTTACAGATGCAAATCATAGTGGTTACTGCGATTATCATCATATAATAGACAATGAACCATATTACACGTTAAGAAATGATCAACATACACTAGATACCCAACTACCAATTACAACGATGACAGACACAAGTGCTTCAAGCTACGTGCAACAACAAGAAGTGGCAAGCTCCAGTATTGATGGAATAGATCCAAGGACAGAAGTATCAGGATCTAGAGGTAAACACTTCGTTTATTACTTTATCATGTTAACACGAACATGATTGAATTTTTTCATAATAAAAAAAATTGCAAAAGGTGCCAAGTTTTTATATTTACAATTAACTTTTATAATTATATATTTAATTTTTTCTATTTTATAGCAGGTCTCTGATTCATAAAATCTTTTATAAAAAGATATAATTTTAAGAGTAATCAGTTATTTCCATTACTCATAACTTTGTAAATAACATACTCGATTAGTGTATAATCACAAAAATTTTTCAGGGTTAGAAAGTTGAAATCATTAATAAAATTAATATAGATAAGTAAAAAACTTTTGCTAACGGTGTTTCGTTTGGTTATCTATTTTCGCACCTGAAGAGGAGTTCTTCGTGCCCACGGGTGCAAGGTAATTGACAAGCACAAATTGTACCCGCATGCTACAAGTTGGAAGTTAAGGCCTCGGTGAAAATAATGTTGATGCTGGTGGGGGGGGGGGGGCAGTAAAATCCAGTAGTTTTTGTCGCATGAGCGTCATCACCACTACGGCTCATTTGCAGTCCAAGAGACCGTAAGATAGCCCCGTTTGGTTGGCGCTTATGTGGCGAAAATTTTTTTTACTCAGGACAAAGTAGCCACTTAAAATGCCCAAGGTAAGAAAATAATAGTTTTCTTACCAAGGGTGCAAAAAGCGAAAGAGCCTTTGTGCCCAAGGACGGCAATTTTGGCCCTTGTAACACTGCGTCCACGGGCGGGAATAGTAGATTGCGTCCAATGGGCGCACAAAGTGACCAAACGGACTTTTTTGTGCAAAATAAAATTGCACTGGCTGTAGTGCACCGATCTAGGTGATTTTTTTTTGGAGCTTGTAGGTAAAATTCTACAGATATAGGGAAAAATGGTCCGAACTTAAAGCAAGTGGTTCAAAGGGGTGAAATCAACCCTTAAAGTCTTAAATTTAATGAGAGTTTATGATGCAATTTTGATTACACTTAAAATTTAAAAATAATTACAACAAAAACCATGAGAGCACTCAGATATTATGGCAGCAGCATCAAAAACAATTTTGGGCAGTTATCATCCCTCTAAGGAGTGGTCAAAAATATCGTAAACTACCCCTAAGCTCAAAAATAAGGTATTCATTGTATGTTGTAAATTTTTTCAATTAAATCTATCGTATAGGGGTTTTCGAGGTTGCTAAATAATAATTTACTATCAGATTTTGAAAATTCAAAATAGGGAGCTCAATATGGCGATCAAAATATTGATTTTTTTAAATTGCTCATGGTTAAGTTGTTTAATCGATGTGCTAAATCTTAAATCATATTTTTAAGGCTTATATTATAGAATGGAATGAATGTACACGTGTACGGAAAAAAATAACATCTTTTTTGAAGCTCTTGTGCCACCACAAAAATGAACAAAATACAATTTTATTATATCTATTTATAATCTCTTTCGATTCTTGAAGCTGTGAAAAGCTGCCAGGCCTTGAAAATAAAGAGTTTTTTATGGATACGCATACGAGCGTATACGGAAAAAATCGGGAAAAAAATAATAACTTTTTTTTCAGCTCTTGTGCCACGACAAAAATAAATAAAATACGTTTGCATTGCCCCTATACATACTAAATATGGATTTTTAAGCCATGTAAGGCCGCCGTGCTGTGAAATTGAAGAGTTTTCCGCGGATACGCATATAAGCGTGTAGGGAAAAAATCGAGAAAAATCGCTTGGCGGCCGTTCACGGCTCTAAAAATTGAAAGAGATTATAAGTTGATATAATAAAAATGTATTCTATTCATTTTTATCGTGGCACAAGAGCTTAAAAAAAAATTATTTTTTCCTAATTTTTTCCATGTTCGCTGATACGTGTATCCGTGGAAAACTCTTAATTTTGAAAGCCTGGCAGCCTTCCACAGCTTAAAAACTTACAGGGATTGTAAGTAGATATAATAGAAATCTATTTTTTTTTATTTTCGTCGTGGCACAATAGCTCGAAAAAAACTTATAATTTTTTTGCTTATACGCTTAAACTCGTATTCGCGAAAAATTCGTAATTTTTAAGGTCTAGTAGCCTTTCACAGCTTCAAAAACTCATAGGGATAATGAGTACATATAATGATAATGTATTCTTTTTATTTGCATCGTGGCACAAGAGTTTAAAAAAAAAAATATTTTTTTCCAATTTTTTCCGTACACGCGCATATGTGTATTGGCGGAAAACTCTTTACTTTCCATGTATGGCGGCCTTCAACGGCTTAAAAAACTCATAGAAGTCGTCGGTGCGATGAGAAGTGCAACGATATTTTTTGTTGTTTAGCTGAAATAAGCTTATAAAAAAAATTTTAAACCCCAGGCTCGGTTCGTCCCTAGTGAGGCTACTTCGGCGTGAGGCTAGTTTTAGCTCCATGTAGTTTACGGTATTTTTGACCACCCCTCAGGGGGATGATAACTGCCCAAAATTTTTTTTGATATAACTGCCATAATATCTAAGTGCTCTAATAGTTTTTGCTGTAATTATTTATAAATTTTAAATCTAATCAAAACTTGATCATAAACTCTCATTAAATTTAAAACTTTAGGGGTTGATTCCACCCCTTTGAACCATTTGCTTTAGGTTCAAACCATTTTCTCTTAAATCTGTAAGACTTTACCTGTAAGCTCCAAACAAAATCACCTAGATCGGTGCACTACAGCTAGTGCATTCATATTTAGTCACAAAAATGTCCGTTTGGTCACACTGTGGGGGGCGCAAAACGTAAGCAGCACTAAAGCCATGAAACCTTACTATGAAACATAATCATTAATCTGCTGAACTGCGCCTACTACGTACTATCATAGTAGCCGTAATAAGCTTCATAGGCTAGCTAGATTTAAAATAACCGCAAAAAATACACATTACAATTACAAGTTACTATTTATGATAATTATATTGCACATTATTACTTGAAGATGGATCACATGATAAAGACTTATCAAGTAATAAAGAATCAATTGAGTCACAGTCAGAAAATTTTATTAAGAGAGGACAGTTCAGAAGAGTTAAACGAAAAGAGAGAATGAAGATAGTAAAGCAATTGACAAAGAAAAGGCAGAAACTAGAAGATTTGTGGATTGACGTTCAGTCCAAAAAAGATCGTGCTAAAGGGAAAGCCGGAATTAGTAGGAAAGGACCCATAAAAAAAAAAAAAAAATATGAAAACCGACTGTGGTGATGACTGCAGATTTCAATGTAATAAACAGGTCAATAATACTGATAGACAATCTGCATTTGATACTTTCTGGTCATTGGAAAGTGAACCTAAGCAGTGGATCTGCATGAATAATTAGGTTATTCCAAAAACATCAGAAGATACCGATGAGTTCAAAGAACTTGCGGATATACTTGACTAAGATTTCAAAAAGACACTTTATTGCTATTACTTACCGTCATTTAATGGTATGGTGTCAGTGTGCCGGACAATGTTCAAAAATACGTTAAGTAAGTTAAATATTTTATGAATATTATGAGTCTGGTATCGTAGTTTTAAGTGAATTTCTAGATTAATTAAATGTTCAATTCATATATAATGTGTACATTTTGCATTTTTATGCATTGGATTTTATAATGTACTTGATGTTTTTACAAATCTAATAACTACCGTTGATTAGATACTTATACGTGTTCCGCACCTCATCAAATAAATACTCGACGCGAGTTAGAATATTACATTACGTCGTTATGGTAAAGTAAAAACTTAAGTGGTTGCTGTACTTTTGTGCCTGACTCGCGTATATTGTTTTTCTTACAGGGGTAATTGATGTGCCCTCGTTTGTTTTCCTAAATATATATTCTTCAACTTTTTTTATACCAAAATATTGTTCAGAGCCCGAGATTTTCAGAAAAAAATGTTTTTGGGGGTTAACTTGGAGGGTGAATTTCCCTTTCTAAAAATGTTTCCCCGCCGATAAAAAACACGTTTTGGGAAATACTTTCATTAAAAGTTTGAACTAAATGCTATTGGGATAATATCTATATACAATAGACCAAAAATGAAACATTGCGCATAAATTCCATTTTAAAGTATTATTTTTTTATGTTTTTACTTATTAGTAATCTTGTGCTGTACAATATGGAATAACTCGCATAGTTCATCAAGAATAATGATAAAAGACACTAACTTTTGAGGCTGACTATGCTGCTGTAACAGCCTTAATAAGTAATTGAGTATTGCGTAAACTTTTTCTGTGAAACAGCTTTTATGCTAAAATATAAAGGTAATGACTTCAAGCTCATGTTAAATTTATTGAGTTGTGTTTTACAAAATTCTGGTGCAATTGTAATCTATTAATTTTGTTACGATTAAATTTAGATATTTACTATCAAGTTATTCGAAAAGCAATCACAAAAACAAAATAGTGTAATACAACTGGGGTAATTGAAGATGACAAAACAGATGTGCATTAAAATAGGCCATTCAAGTTCCCCACAGAACTAATAAATACGGTAAAGGATCACATTAGTAGCTTTCCTGTCATTTCTTCTCATTACTGCAGAGAAAATACTTAAAAGTTGTATCTGGAAGAGGGTTTGTCATTATCAAAAATTCAAAAATGAATCGGCTGTACGAAATTCACATGAAAGTGACAGGTGATGATGACCCACAAATAGTCTGTAAAAGTATGTATTATCATACATTTAATTCTGTATACAACTATGGATTTTTTGTTCCGAAGAAAGACAAGTAAGTTATCACACCGTTATAATACACAAATAGACATACATCAAATTATTTTTTGACTACTACAAAAGCAAGTAACGGAGATGATTACTGTTCGTAAGTCGTCCAGTTTTTTGACTTACGTTAAATCACGTCAGACATTAAGAATCTAATCTCCTTGCAGTTAAAAATATTGCTTTTTTAAAAATATTTTTATTTAATTCATCTTAACCAACGCAATTCAGGCTAACTTAATTTTCCAGGGTTGAAAATCTGTAGAAAGCAAATAAGACTTACTTGTTTGCAAAAGTTGTACACTCTGTAAACTAAATCAGTAAAATTTTATTGATGCTTGAGTCAGTGCTGAGTCAGTGGAAGTTTTGACGATGGATACATCATTTATGGCAACTAAAATTTAGAATGTCATGTACACAATTAAATGATAATGAATTGAAACTGATGTGTGGTTGGTAAATAAAATCCACTAGTAATAATGGGTACATTTTTAAAGCAACTCCCCTGGCACGTGAGTTTCATACGCTTATATTTTTACTGATTCTGAATCATCCGATTTTTCAGTACTCATCTGAGTTATTTTTTTTTCTTTGTGGGTGATGACATAAGCGCGAAAATACATTGTTTATTGGTGTAGAAAATTAAAATAGCCCAACTTGTACAAGTTGATATGTGGAAACGTGTACTATAATTAGTGTCATCTCGTATTTTTCTGGTAGTGATTTATTACTTCTAACATCTCATTGTTTAAGAGAGAATTATAAAATTCATTGAAAATCATTTAAAATGTATCTGAGTATCTCTTCCCATAAGTTATATTTATAATTGTTTTTAACGGAATTTTCGCGTCAAAAACTAGATACAAAAAATTTAAACTGACCCACGTTAAAGACGCTAACTGTATAGAAGGTATTTTTACAATCAACATGTATTGTGTAGGAGGTTAATGTTCCTATTTAAAAACAAAAAGTAGATTGTCACATGACAAGTATTTGTATTCGCAGCGTTGTTAGTTGACACTGATTATATGCAAATAAATAACAGAATGAGAGTTTTAAAAACAGTAAAAATGTAATTAGAATCTTAAGTTAAACTCAACATTTAAACTACGTGTTATGCGATAGTTTAAAATTATATTTTTCAATCCATATTCATATTTAAGGAAGTTTTTAGAGTTAGCGAAACACATGAAATAGAGAAACATAATTGTTTTCGCAGACGTGCATCTACGGTGAAAAAATAAAAAGTTAGTTGGCATTTTCTAATTGTGTCTTTTTTTTACTTCGGGCGTTGTTGAGGAGCTGGTATGCCCTTAGTAGAACAAATAGCGTTCGCCACTCATGTGCATTCGATTGACTCAGTCGCGGTGGTTCTACGGTCAGTGCTTTGCAAGCATCCTCGGACGTAGGGACTGCCCTGCACAAAAACAACTGTTTTCCTTCTTCCAGGCGCAAAATGATGTTCCTCCGTACATTTTGTGTTTTTTTTTTAGGTATAAAGTGGAACTTTACTTTCCTAAGATGCAAAGAACATGCCGGTCTCCCTTTTAGAACGAAAAACTACAAACCCATTAGCTATCACGATAAATTCAGTACACTTTAGTAATTATTATATTCATAAATAATCATGGAAAGTTATACAGAGACATAATTTATATAATTATGGGTACATAATTGTATACGATTGTTAGTGCTTTTACGTTCTCGCATACGACTAGGTATAAATTTTATGTATGACCTGGTATGATTTGATGTACTACTAAAATGTAACTATCCATGGACTTTTTTCCATGGGTTAATCATACTACGTGTCTTTACAGACAGTACAAGTACGTTGAAGTCCTTACAATTAATTGTATTGATGCACACAGCATACGAATTTTAAAATTCTAAATGACGAATTACGCTGAGATAAATATAACTTTAAAATTTATCTTAAAAGTACACTTAAAAAATATATTGATTTTTATTTTATTTTCCTACCTCGAACGTTTTTGAGAGGCTGGTGTGCTGTTGGTAGGAAAAATGGTGTTCGCCACATTAGCTCCATATCTCCGGGGCAACCTTACGGGCCCTCGGGCCACAAAATAGCCCTAGAAGCGATGGCGCTTATCCAACGAAAACTACCATTTTGTCGGATAAGCGCCATCGCCTCTGGGGATATTTTGCGGCCCGAGGGTCATGCGAAGCAAGCCCGAGGATCCGTAAGGTTGCCCTGGTAGGATGGAGCTTATGTGGCAAACACCATTTTTCCTACCGAGAGCACACCAACCTCTCAAAAACGCTTGAGGTAGGAAAACTACCATTAACCACAAAAATAAAATTTAGTTAGGCCAATCCTAAAAGACAAGTATCAATAGTGTTTCTAACAAAATACAGGGAACATTATAAGTTTAAAAAAATAGGAAGTATATAAAAATTTTACATAAATAGTATTTACAACTTTACGAATATTATTGTGGAGGCCATGTCAGGGAGCTATATTTAAATATTCAGTGAGATAGTCCCTTTTTCGTGGTGAGATAGATCTTTGTTTAGGAAACAGAGAGATTTGTTAAACTCCTTTTTCGCATTTTTCTAAAGCTCCTTTTTAGATATTTTTCAAAGATTGCCCACTTTGTAGTCTTATTTCGAAGATAGCCTCCTTTTTAGTCCTGTTTCAACGATAGCAACTTTATTAGTCGCGTTTTCAAGATAGCCCCTTCCTTTCTCTGTACCTATGATATGCTCTGATTAAGATAAATAACGTAATTATTAAAAAAAATAATAATAAAATAATTAATAAATGTAGGAGTTCAAAAAGTAAAATAATTTTTTTTGTAGATGCGAAACTTGCGCATCTCTCGAACATTTGTCAGAAGAGGATAAATTAAGAAACGCCATAGCCTATGAACAACATCTGTAGGCAAAGAAAGAGGCTAGACGTCTCATGGCTCTTGACAAAGAAAGGGTAAAGAATGACGTCACTGTTTGCTGTGCAAATTATGACCTGCAAAAAATATTGACAACACCAAAATCTCAAGTATCCGTAATGTATTATCTTTAGAAACTGTGAATATAGAATTTTACTATGTTTCAATTAGGGTCTTATAAAGGTCATTCATATCTATGGAATAAGACTGTCGGGAGAAGGGGCTCTAATAAAATTGCCTCTTTTGTCTATCCATTCATTAAATTTCAAGCAGAGTCTGGTGTAAAAGAGTTTATCTTTTACACAGACAATTGTAGTGGACATAACCGAAATCAAAATCTCTACTCCATGTACCTAAAATCAGTCAATGAGTTCAACGGAAAAATCGTTCATAGGTGAAAATGTGTTCAGAAAATTTTTTTATTTTTAATTTTGCTTAATTTAGTTTGATTAATACTGCCATCTCATGAAAAAAAGCATAAGACATTTTTGAAGACATTGAGTTACTTACATCGATGTATCTTGATGTACAGACAGTTTAAGTAGCTAAATATTAGGCTTAAACGGTTTCGATAACTGATACATTGACTGTCTTGAAGCGAGATAATAGAACCAAATAAAAATTTCTTCATTTAACTGATAAGAAATACTAATCATTGATAGTTCAATGCTGTTAGAGTTAAGCTTAAAGTAGAAACTATCAATATTGATTTATATCATAATAAGATAATTTTTATACTTAACATTCAGCAGTACAACAGTTTTCTGAAAGTTTTTCTAAGACTGACGATAATAGGGCCATCTACCACTAATGTTTGTTGTCTCAATTTGAGACTGACTGTCTTTACGCTTTTTGTACCTGAGACGGCAACATAATTTTAAATAATTTTCAAGATTAAAATAAATAAAAATACTTACTCTTGTTTAAGCTGTATGTATGAAATATGTCATTCAATATTTTAGATATCTAGAAGTTGGATACACGCAAAGCGACGGTGATAGTATGCACGTGTGGATCGAAAGTCACACCCGCCATCAATCGATTTATACGCATAATCAATGAGCAAATGTATTGATGACAGCAAGGAAGATAAAAAGTATTAAGTAAAACAGATGACATATTTAGTTTTGATACCCTTTCAGAAAAGTTGAATTGGAAAAGTGCAAAAATTTCCAACATTCGCAAAATAATAATAGTGCTCCAAAGTTCTTCTGTTAATGTCAAATACAATTATTTCGAAAGGGTGGAAAGAATTAAAGTTGTGAAAACAAATTCTGTTTGAGCAATATAAATAATTTTGAATTACCTTTAGCGTATGACAGTAAAATACCTTTGAACGAAAAAAAAAAAGACTTAGTGAAAATGATTATGAAAAATCTCATTCTACCAGAATACTTTGCGTATTTTAAAAATATTTTGGAAGTTTGAAAAATTACTTGTATAAAAACTAGTTGCGATAAAACAATTTCACAACTCTTTTTACACTATTTTAAATAAATGATTCGGTTTACTACAAAGTTGGATTCTTATGTCAGAGGGATAAAGCAAACATGTCAAGATAAAATTTTTGTATTGAATACTCTTTTTTGTGTAACATTTTAACATTACTAAAATACGTAGGAGCTCAAAATAATTTGTATTATATCAGTCTATCCTAATTTTAATGTGTGGTGAAAATTTTTTTTAATCTGTTGATTTGGTGAACAAAATTTCATGAGGATTCACGGACCTCTTTTTTAAAATTTTATATCATGACATTATAATTAAGTTCTTTCAAATGCCTTTATTATTCAAATATTTTGGACTGTGTCACGCAAAATCAAAAAAAAAAAGTACATTTTAAAAATACACTACCTACTCCATTAATCCACTTTTCTACTGTTTTTTATAGTCAACTAAGATGTGAAATTCATTGAAGTAAGAAAATAAACGTAAAATAATATATTACGTTATTTAATAATGTGAAATGTTTTCTATTTTGTATGAAAATCGTTGGTTTGTTATAATTAATGTAATAAAATTTAATATATTTATTGTATATGATAAGCAGTTCATGACTATCCTATTCAACAACGTAAAAGCCCAAAGCTCTGTAAAAAGCCCTCTACTGAATTTGGTGAACTCAACTTTTTTTCTTCCGAGCTTGGCAAACTGGACTTTAGTTCTTTTGAGCTCGGAAAATTGAACTTATTTTTCCAAGATAGTAAAGTGAGCTTTTTTTTCTTCCGAGCTTGGACAACTGGACTTATTTTCTTTCGAGACAGTTAACTGAACTTATTTTCGTCCGAGGCGTCAATATATGCTAGCCAGTACAAGACTGTGGGCTTCCATAGAATTTTTCGCATATTTCATAACAACTTCCTACTGCCAACGCTAATTACATCTCTAACGTCACGATCACACACTTATTTCTCATCCGTATTAAATACATGAAATATAATTCTATCTAAGAAATTAAGAAAAACCATCCTGTAGTATCGCTTTCTTCAATAGGGTAGTGGTATATGACAGTGAATGTCTCTTCAAGACGGTCATCACACATAGGTTTTTTTGACAGATATTATTCAAATGTCAAACGTATATTCAAATAGTATTAAAAAATACCCTCAAAAATTGCAGCTTGTTTGACTGTACCCTGTATTATTTTAAACATGTTTAATGTTAAAAAATTGATATTTAACAAGTAACCTTATAAAAAAATCATGTTAAATGGCATTCATATGGGTTGTAGGAACTCTGTAGGTTTTTGGGTATTTTGCACAGGTATTATTTACATCAAACATGTATTTGAAATAGTATAAAAAATACCCAAAAAAATTTCAGGTCTTTTAACTCTAACTTTTTTTATACTTTTAATTTTAAGAAATCGCAATTTTACAAGTACTTTATGAAAAAATTGCGTAAAGTAGCATATATATGTGTATTAATAGTAGCATATTCACCGTTGTGAACCCTAAATATAGCTATGATATCGTACGTGACACGTCCGAGGCCGCACCGCTATCGTCCTCGATGGCGATTTCCTTTTTAATTTGTATGTTTTTATTAAAGTAATGTTCGTGTAATGTTGTTTGTGTTGTATGTGACATTTCTAAGATATACGTACAAAGGTGGAGATAAAAAAGTCCTGTCCTTGTTCCTCCTTCACACAAATTCGCTAAATTATTTTTTTTTGTGAAAACATTTATTGTTTTTGTTCACGCTCTTCTCCCTGTATCATGAAGTGCATTACTGCAAAATTCTTATTTATAAATTCATAGAGTATAATAATCTGTAAGTTATTTCTACTAGTTATCAATTAATTATTTAATCCTACTTCAAGTTATTAATGTTAAATTTGTAAAATATGGAATCACAGTATGTTATAATGTATTGTATAATATTACTTATTCTCCTACTGTTAGTTCGATTATTATTTCAATGTTTTTATTAGTGTTATTGTTACAGTTAGCTGTGCTACGAGCCTACTAGAAATTTTTTCATAATGCGTTTTTTGTTCGTAAATATAGTAACTAAATTATAGTAAGCGAACGTAACTTATATTTATGTATGTATACATAATTTAATTTAATTTTTTTTTCCTCTTATACGTAAGGATGTTGCATATTATTAGCTGCCGGAGGTGCACCTTTGACCACTACGCGTACTTGGTTTTGCGACGCGACTGGTCTTGGTATGGTCTGAAGCATTATTGGTTACACCGTCACTGCATCCACTGGTGCGCCTTCACTTCCAGAACTGCTTGTTCCACTTTTAAGCATTCTGGCCAAATTAAGTATTGAGGGGCCCCCCATTTTTAAAAATCCTAACTATCCTGCAGCTACTCTTAATATTTACGCCGCTATCCACGCGCAATCCTTAGAGTCTGACCGCTTTTCCTTTTATTTACACTACCTCGTATTCCTATGCTTGGTGATACACACCACCGTAATGTTTTCTTATTTTGTATACCCTTCTCTATTTCCGTGGGTATATTTTTGTTTTTGAAATCTTTTAAGAACCGCAGTAGAGAGAGAGAGAGAGAGAGAGAGGGAGGGGGCGAGAAAAAAGAGTAGTTGACCGTGTGGCTATGCATCGTCCTCGTTAAAGTTTTATATACGTTTCTTTTTTTTCTATATCTACGCTTAAGCACATATATGTACCTGGAAGGTGGTTTACTCGAATATGATGCGACCCTATGCATTATACCATTCAAGAACCGTGTGCTTATTTTCCGTTGCGAGTGTGGCACTCTCTTTACAGATATCTATTTCCTCATACGCTATACAGTATACATACATCTCTTTCTCGCTATTCTACTGCGACTACGCTTCCTTGTTGCTGCATGCTTAATATTTTCTTACTTTATCGTTATTATTTTTTCAATTTATTTTTTTTCTTAATTAATTCTTTTTCTTTTATATGTCTGATTCTCCTCCGTAATTCAATAAGTACACTTTATCAATATATAATTATTATTATACTCCAACAGAGGTGAGCCCGGAAAGATTGTCAATCTTGTGCGAGAGGCTCAATTGGCTTATATTAGTCTGTCCGATTTTCCGTTCGTAAAATTTTCCCGCTCCCTTCCTTCCGTTCTTGTGTGATGCATGGAAAGAGAATTATGATGGATCCTTATTGATTTCGATAATCCAACGGCGCTTATGCCCATTCACTGCAATTATTGTTTTCTACTTTCTTCTCTCCCATTTCGCTAGCTTGTATTGCGGTTTTTCTTCGATTTGTACACTTCATTTTGCGTGCCACTATGTTTTCCCGAGTGGGTGAATACTTACCACTTTTCCCATCTTATAATTTTTTTGTTTTTTTGTTTGTTTGCTTGTTTGTTTGTTTTTTTTTTTTTTTTTTCATGCTGAATTATTGTGGTGGTTGGCCACCACCGTAATATTACGGGGTCTTTGGTGTGTCCCACATTGAAGTGCTGGGTTTATTTCAGAAAAAAATTTTGGTGTTATCAGCAGCATTGCTAGTTATTTCTCTAACGCCACCCTAGCGTCCAGGTAATCCATTACGTTGATTTTTTTTGTGGATTTCAACGCGATGCTTATTTTGTATTCTCCCGGATACTAGTGTCAGCTAAGGGAGCTCACTGCGCAGTTTGCGGGCCTCCGTCGGGTTACAGAAATTGTTTTCGATTGCTCCAGATCTGTACTGAAAGGATCTTTAAGGAATTTCTGGTGGTAATGGGATGTTTTTAGGTTATTCTCAAGGAAGAAAGGGGTGGTCTTTAAACGCCGCGAATGTAATTGCTTCGAGGGATTCCAGTGTCCAGCAATAACAATAACTTTGCGTTACTTAAAATTTGATCGATAGCCTTTTCGGACTTTTCGCCGCCTTTCGATTTATTTTTTTTCTGTCTATTCAACCCTACATGTTCCATGCTTACAGCCTGACTTTTGTCGGTTTTATACGTGTTATTTAGTTTTAAACGGCTGTAGTCCCTCGCTTTTGTGTTGGTAACTCTACCCGTTTATTATCTTATTGTCATTGTTATTTTTATTATTACATAACTCTTATTATTATTATAACTGTTATTATACATTCTTTTTGTTACATTTTTAGTTAGAGAACACCACGTGTGCATCTTGTCTGCTTTATTTTTTTGTTCCCATATCGTTAGTATGTTATTTTTATAACTCCCCACCTTTACCAGTGTGCAAATATGTATTTCCGTTTTTTTCTGATCCTAACGTTATTAATTATTCACCTGCTTCCGTGATGTTATTTTTCTATGGCGCATCCGCGGCCACGCAAATTTAAGAGAAAAAAATTTGTATGTATTTTATCAGTATTGTTTCTTTAGAAAAAAATGGGTTAATTGTCAGAATATTTGTTTATTGCGCAGTTATAAGTTATTTTATATTTTCTTTTCTTATAATTTGTTGTTCACTCGCGTCTCATCCGAGAGCCGCAAATTAATGAAAACTAATGCTTTTCCCTATACATATTTATACACGTATGTGTCTGTTTATCCTGTCTTCCTATACAATATACGATATCGGTATATTAGCTTTATTATTCTTATATTCTGTATTGCTTCTGTCATTATTATTATTATTAATATTACTATCATTATTTTTAACATTTTTAATATTTCTATAACTATCGTCGTTGTACTCTCTTCAGTCAATGGCTTACAGTCATTGTAAGGGTCTGGTTGGGGTGGTGGTTTAGGTGGGGGTTTTATCACTTTTCGATTCCGTCTTAGAATTTTGTACTAAGGGCATGTAATAGGCGTTCTCACCGTTACCTTCTAGATGTAAGTGGACGATTTTTTCTTTGTCTGTTGCAATATAGTGTGTATAAATATAATTTTCCCCATTTAATTTAAGGTGTACACGCATGTTTTTCTTGAATCCTTGCGAAAATATGTATATATATTCCGCATTTCCATTTTCTGTACCCGACTTAAGTATATTCTCCGTTTCTTCTGGCTCTCTACACTTTTGCAGGTATTCTGAATTTTTTAATGTCATTCTTAGCTCGTCAGTCGATAAGTTAAGATTAAATAAAAATATCAGTCTATGAAATAGTCCTGGCACTCTAGGAAGTATTCTATGAGGTTGAATGCACTCATTCGTTTTTCTTCTTGTATTATCGTTAAGATACGCCAGCCACTTGTCTGTCAGCTCATTTGTGTCTCATTTGTGTCTCACGCTAAGTTGAGCTTCTTGACTGTTTGATCCCTCGGTTCTTTAAACTGGACTCGCTTATCAATTTTACGCAACGTTACGTTTGTTTTTTCGCTTTTGTCCTATGACGCTTTTTTCTCAGGTATTTTTTCATTGAACTCCCACACGTCACTCCTTCTTTCGTTGATTATAACCTGCGCCCGCAGTTCGTCTGATATTCCTTTCAACAAATCGAGTATGTCTGGTTCTTTGTCTGCCTCTGTTGGAGCGAAGTTTGTTCCTGCGCTCCCTGACGGTTTCGTTGACCTACGTTCTTCTACTTCCGCGTGTTTTGCCATTTTAATATTTGACGTTTGTGGCGTATCACGACCAACTATTACTACTTTCTTCGAGGGGGTCATTATTATCAGCGTAATCGAAAAATTCGGCTTTTGTCTGTTTAATGTATCTAGTTGTCTCTTGCGCAATTTCCACTTTCTCTCCTCTATTAGTACTGCTGCTGGTGTACTCGTCGTTTTTACTCCCCTTCGAAACTCCTGTTCTTTAACGATATAATCCAATATTACGTCCGTCATTCCTTGGGAAATAGGATCATCCCCTCCCGTAGCTATCGGTCGCGCCATTTTTTTAGCTTCATCGTCTGATGTATCCGAGCCTGTGCATTCTATTTCCATGTCGCGCTTATTTTTATTCTGTCCTTTACATGATTGTTTTTTCCCTTGCACCTTTTTATTACATTCATAAGTACCATCAGTTAGCGGCTCATTCGCTGTATGCTCTTACTGTGTGGTTCTCCTTCACTTTCCTCTTTCTTCGAACTCTCGCGTGCTTGATCGGCTCTCTCTGACGCTTCAACACCTCTGCCTTCGAAAACACCTTTCCCAAAGGTCTCGAAGCTTCCTGCTACCTCGTCTGCTTTCGTTCACTCTCAGGTGCCTTTCACTCTCCTCGCCTCTTTGGCCGCCAAAACTTGCTTGTATCAGCTGCCAGCCCCAGTCATCAAGTCCCGTACCGTGATTTCCTGATTCGCTATTCATTATAACTGGTGCTCCGCAATTTGCAACAATAATTTTTCTTGACGGACTCTAGTTGCGTTCCGTAATAGATAACGGTGCTTGCTCATGAGTTTTCCATCCCTTTGGTACGACCTCATTTTTTTATCGCTAGTGCGCTTGTTAAATTTACTCCATGTTGCATTCAGTCCTACCTTCGTATATAGGCTAATCTATCGTTCACCAGCGTCTGTAAAATAATTTCATTCGTTGCGTCCATGTCTGTTTCTGTTTTTAAATTTTTAACTATAATATTTTTTCTTGGGTGACCTCGTTTTCTTACTGTTTTCCTTATTTTTTTGCTTATTTTTTTGTTTATTCCTACTTTTTCCTCGAATTCGGAATCTCCCTCAGCATCAGCTTGACCATCTATTTTTTTGTCACACTTACTTCTTTTCCGTCCATAAAAATTATTTTTTTCTTCTGTACTTTCTTGTCTGAATCCTCTAAATCAGAGTAAATAATTTTCCCTTTTTTAGTATTTCCCTGAATACGCTGTTTACGAGTCGCTCGTATTTAAAAAATGCGCGATGGAGGCCCATCGCTATCGGCTAGTCCTTCTTTCGCCTGTTCGTCCTCCAGCTGATACAGTTCTTGGCGTGGCTGCTCAGTATTTATTTCTCCCTCTCCTATTACTGGATTTCAAGAGATTGCGTCAGTTGCTTTATTTAAAATGCCATGACAACATACTACGTCAAATTCGTAGCCTCGTAGTTCTGCTAACAGCCTATTAAATCTCATGTCGGGCTTCTTTGACGTATGATAATGTTTTAGCGGCTCATGATCTGTGACCACTGCAAATTTGTGCGCATATAAGGACGGCCGAAACTGTTTTTTTGCGAACACGATCGCCAACAGTTCCTCATCACACGTTGGGTAGCGTAATTCGCTCCCTTGGAGGCATCGTGAAGCATATTTACACGACCTATCATTCCCCAGCTCGCCTTGGTTTAATATTGTCCCAATTGCGTGATCTGACGCTTCCGTTGTAACTATAAAAGGCTTGTCTAGATCAGGTGCAATAAGTACCGGCTCACTACATAATGCGTCAACTAGTGTTCTGAAAGCTTGCTCCTGCTGCTCTTCCCATTTGAACTCTATTCCTTTTCTCAAGAGTTTAAAGAGTGGCTGAGCAGTTTTTGCATAATTCTGGATAAATCGTCTATAATATCTGACAAATCCAAGAAATTGTTTAATTTCTTTTACATTTGTAGGTCTCGGGTATTTCTTCGCTGCTTTGGTTATTTTGGATCTGTTTTTATCTGTCCGTTTCCTACTACGTGTCCCTGTACTTTCACCTCACGTTTTAAAAATTGGCATTTTCGGCTCAATTGTTAAGTTTGCTTCCAAAAGCCGCTTTACAAGTCTTATAAAACGCCTCCCGTGCTTTTCGAGGTTCGGAGCAAACACCATGATGTCATCGAAGAACACTCGGATTTCATGCCCTTGTAGACCCGCCAACATGAGTGACATCGCTCTTAAAAATGTATTGGGTTAGTCCTTACACCCCATTGGCATTCTCTTACACTGATAATGACTGTCTGACCCAGAAAATGCTGTTTTGTGTGCGTGATCTTCGTAAATTTCTATTTAAAAAAATTTCTGTTTCAAATTGACTACTGTTATGTATCGAGCCAAAGCTAAATGCTCGAGTGTATCGCTTTGGAATGGTAAGGGATGGCAGCTTTTTACAGTAATTTCGTTGAGCTGCCTAAAATCAGTTACCACGTGCCAACGCTTCTCCCCGTCCTGCCCCGCATGCTTGAGTACAACCCACATGTTAGAATTGTACGGCAATTTCGAAGGCTCGACGACTCCTTGCTTGAGCAATTTCTTTATCTCTTTTTTCACCTGTTTCCTTAGTGTTGGTGGGTACCTATATTTCTTCGCCGTCACGCCCTTGTCCGTCGTAGGTATGATGCGGTGTTTTAATATATGAGTTGCTTCCAGTGGTTCTCCATCTAGGCCAAATACAAATGGATTTTACCCTGTGAGTTTCCGGATGTGCAATTTTTATTTCCTGTTGCAGCTTGAAACATCAATAAGCTGCATTATGTTATCGATTATCGCTATTTTTCCTTTATCCGACAAACTATTTAAATTGTCAATGTTCTGAAAATCACCATTGTTCCCGCCGCTTGTACGATTATTTGTAACGCTATATTCAACTTTGTTCATTTTTCTTTTTCCTTAGCCATTTGCCTTAAAAAGCCTCATCATTGCCTCATTCATGCCCCGAGCTTTGTCCCCTTCGACGCTTAATGGATCGGCCTCTCGCACCACCTTGCATTCTTATAACTCAATTTCCGATACAGATATGCTTATTGTTTCTTTTAGTGTGTTCACGCCCTCAGCATAAACTTTTCCACCATTATTTGTGGCTATAAGATTTCCGAATAAAACTCCTTCTCTCATTCTTTGCAAAGGAACCCACCCTACTTTTACATTTTCTCTATGTATCCCGACACGGGCATATATAACTTACCTTGACCTCGCAAGAATCTCGAGCATCTCTGGCTTGATTAAATTAATTTTCATTTCCCCTCATTCAAAAATATTTTCTGCTGCACTTATGCGACCTTGATATAATTTAAAAATGTCCCATCTAATTATTCCTTCCTCATTTATCGGGAAGTCGCGTGGGACCATATGCAACCTACACATAAGGCCATCTAGTGGTATTTCAACTACACCTAAAGTGCTACGCTCTGCATGCGTAACACCCACAATCCTTACTCGGTTCCTTACGTCAAAGAATGCATTCGGAAGAACACTGTCTTCCTTTATAATGGAAATTTCAGCTCCTGTATCTGCAAACAATTTTGATTTCCCACCTCTCAGTTGAGTACTTGTCATAAATACCGAAAGGGGTGTCCTACACTGAGAGATACTTTCCATTTACGTGCACAGTGTACGTTTGGCGTTTATCCGCGTGGTGGCGTGTTGACACCCAACTAGTTGAGTGATTACCAAGCGCTCACTAAGCTTTCAGAGGAACAAATTTCGTTCACTCACAAATCTCAGTGAACGCACTCGACGGGTCGTACGAGTGTCTAACCGACACTGAGAACATCATACGTATATATGTACGTACACGCGATAGACATTGCTGATTTTGAAGGACAGTATTTCTTTGCGAAAGGGTTGTTACTTGAGCAGGAAAAGTTGATTCATATATTACAAATATATTACAATAAATTTCATAAATAACTCGTTAAAAGCCTTAAATTTTGGTGTTTCAAATAAAAACGTGTCGTTGTCAATTGATATGACTTATGTCAAAAAATATCAAAAATAAAAAATGTCATCAGCAGAATCACTGTTTTTTGATAGAAATTTTGGTTTGATTGCAGGTAATAAAGTGCCTCATCCTGATAATGCATGGTAATTGTATATATTTTTACGAAATATCATCCACATTTTCAACATCTCCTACAATAACAAAGACCGATCTTTTTCAGTTAGAGTTTTATACAAGTCAACACCATAAATTTTATTTAAATTTGTAAGACCATTTAAAACCAAAATTTGATCTACTAATTCATTATATTCGTATAATATTACGAAATGGTCCTCCGATAAAAATTTCTGGATTGAGATTCGAATCCATGCACCAAGAGCTAAAAGCAATTGTACAAGCTTAAAGTTCTAGAATAAATATTTTAAAAACTATTGCTACTAGGTATCTCTTAAAATTAATGAATTGTTCTTTTATATCATACAAAAAAATGAATATCAAATTCGGTACTGTCATGTCCAATAATGTTGTTTCTTTTTTTTTCCCTCTTTTTAAAGACAAATGTTCTTTAACTAAAGTACTTATTAATGATGTAACATATAAATTAGGAACTGTAACAGTAGCTTGTATCGGAGAAAATAATCCTAAATTTAGAGAAGTGCAAGGAATTTGCTAAGTAGAAGATGAAATATAGTGTAAATTTCATTTTTAAAGTTTAATTGATCGTGAAAAGTTTGCTTCAGGCCTTCTGTAATAAGAGACTGTATTAAGCTAGCTTAAAGAGTGCTATCTTTTATTGGATTCAGCACTGGATTGGATTCAGCACGATCTAAACTTTGAAAATATACCATTTCTCGTACATTCCGTGAAGGACCCTCCCTAAAAAATTACGTAGCGGATTTTTGGCTTAATTAATTATTATTTATTGTTTTTTCTACTCGCACACCACTTGAGTAATTTTCACCAGCACTCTCCACCACCTCTGTGAGAAGGGTGTTGATCCTTACGCTGACTTATAAACTCTTACTCTATGTACTATTATCCAACTCCGAATGTATTATCTCTGCCCTAAATTTACAAAAAATGTACTTTTACAAATAATCTGTAGTATGTCAAGATGTTGCAACAAAACATGGAATTGTAGCATTGTTTAATTATTTTAATTTTTGCTTTACATTTTATTATGAAAAAATGATCAAAATCTATGTACTGTAAATAATTTCAATTCTGTTTTGGCATGAAGTAAGTTAATGTGGTCTTTGTTTTTTATTTTTTGGTATCATAAGATAAAAAACATTATTTGTCATAACTTGTAGGTTATAATCTTGTAATTGATGTCTGTATGACAGATGACGCTAAATATTGTAAAAAACTTATTTCTCCTTTTATTATATACTGATAATGAGAATTTTTCATACATTTATGACAGAAAAAATTCTTTTCATAAAATTTAATTCTAGTAAGTCCACGAAAAATTGGACCAGTTGCAGTTGGTTGGTTAACAGTAACTGTATTATACAGTTATCATTACAAATAAATATACTGTTTCAAATTTTTAGTATTCCTTTTTATATATAACGTTAATTTATAATGCTCTCAAGGAGGCTTCCTTGCCTTGATGTCACCAAATGAGATGTATGTCATCAAATAGTTAAGATTATGCCGAATCTGACGGTGCCTTTATTTTGACACTTTATCGAACAAAATCTGGACAAATTAATGCTTGAAGTTCGCTCTTTCAACAAGAGCAGTTATAGTAGAAATACTAAAAATAACAATTCGTAACCTCAATTTAAAGTGTCAGGTATTGCGAGTATACACGTATTGTAGATTTGAACTTCCGTCTTGAGAAATATGGGTAAACAGACTAGAAATTGAAGTAATTTGCAAGAAAGGCAAGAGTCAGCTTATTTTTTCTGCTACGAGAAAGTCAGTAAAGCCGCCATTTTGCTTGGCAGGAGCAGGTGCAATGCAAATTAAAATATTATTCAAGTTAAATCGACGGCTTACATTTTCAACTTTATTAACACCATTACATTGATATAATTTAAAAACTTTTGAGTTATATTCAATGCCTACGAAAATTAAATATTAAACTTGAGTTAACAAGGTCAGCTATATTAAATTTCACAAATTGTCACATTTTAAAAGAAATATAACAGTTATATTTATGTTGGTATCCCTCCCAACTACTTCAGTTTTTTATCTATCTCAATTCTCTCTCAATCTCTCTCATGATACATTTTCTGTTAGTACATTATTTCTTGCTCCTAATGTAATAATAATCAATTCTATTATTTTCAGTTAAAACTAAGAAATGTCTAAAAGTCTTAATAGACGTTTTTATAGACTCAATAGCAATCAAGAGTTGCTGAACGAAGAGGATACTGGTGTTGACTATCAAAATGAAAGCAGATGGTGTTTTGAAGTGGCTTGGGAAGCAGCAAACAAAGGTCTTGTAATAAAATTATTGTTTTCTTACTTATTTTGAAATAAAATTTAAAATTTCTCAATAGCTCAAGTATAACCGTAAATATAGGTAAGGTAATGCTTGAGAGCAGAGAGATCACCACAAAAGTAGTACTAAATATGACAAATTAAATAGTGCAGCCAATTTTCAGTGTTTATGATTATTAATTGCTCATGACGACTTTTTGTAATTGTGGCATGCAGGATATAAGAACTTAATGTTTTTTCAAAACAGTTCCAGTAATTTACTGAAGATGGCATTGTAACAGTTATGCATAGATACTAAGTTACAATTCATTGTTTTCTTATACTACTGATACTTAACGAGAAGTAGAAGAGGTAATAAAGCATACACAAATAACTGCGCTATTATTCGTTAGTTATCATGTTGCTATATGCCATGATAGTTTTATCCCTTAATTTACGAAGTATAAACAATTTAACAACTTATAGCAAGCACTCGTTTGACGTTATTGGATATTTCACAAAAAGCAATACTGCTAATTTATTTCTACTAATTAGTTTTTATTACGTTCTATTAAATAAAAGAACATACTAGTTAATCAATAATATAAGAAGTCCAATGACAGTTGGTTAGTAATTAAAATAACGTCCAATGGTGGTACCGTCAAATTTTGTATTTATTAAAAAACAAAACGACGTTTCGGCCGTTTGGACAATGTCCCGGCCCTCATCAGGTACAAAAATCTATGAGTGATAAAAAATTCTTTACAATACGAATTTTGATAAAAAACAATAAACGCAAATTAAGTAAAGTGTATAATATACCTCTGACTCTTACGAAAGGGACGTAAAATCATAATGTAGTCAGAGTTTCAACTTTTGTTGCTTTTATACCCTGCACATATACAAATAACACAATATACGCACACAATACAATCAAACAAGAATCGCAAGCAGTTCTTTGTAAGACATACGTAAACAGATCATGTTTTCCTATTACCATAAATGAAAGGGGCCCTCAAATCATGT
Source organism: Copidosoma floridanum (assembly GCF_000648655.2). Next base: position 203,772 of record NW_019379643.1, read on the forward strand.
ACATAGAGTTAGCCTTCTTTCTTAATTAACGAGAGACTTGTAACAATTTTTTAAATTTTCTGTATCTTGTTGTCTATGAATATTATTAATGAAATAATGCATATTTAACATTTCGGAAGACAGGTGCTTGTTATAATTTTGTTCCTTGTCTAAAATTATTATTTTATCAAAATTGAAGTTGTGTGTAAATTCAATGCTATGTTGTGATAGTATAGATGTATCCTTTTATTTCTCTCTATCTCTTTTATGTTCTGCCATTTTTAATTTTAAAGCTCTCGATGTTTGACCAACATAACAGCAGTTGCAATTTACACATGGTATGTGGTAAACGACATTATTTTTATCGAGTGGCTCGGTTACATTTTTTCCAAGTGAAAAGATCGAATTCAATTTATTGTTTAAACTGTATACAAGACCAATGTGAAGCTTTTTACAAAAATATTTAATAGGACCGTGCAAGTGGGGAGTATTCTTAGTTGCACAATTAATTACTCTATTAACAAATGTCGTTGAACAGTGCAGCAAAATCCATTACTATGTAATTTTTCCTCAGCTTTACGATGGTGCTATTTATTTTTACGTACATTCAATATAACTTACCGCAAATAGCGTTGTTTTTAATTTCTTAAATGTTGTGCCGAAATTCAAATTTTAAGCTACATATTGTATCGTTATAAAGGACCACCACTTTTTCCTGTTTAAATTGCTCTGGCGCTCTGATTAGCTGTAAATTCACCATAATTACCTAGATATGGTGGTGCCACTGTGTATTCGATGTAAAAATAGTAAGTGGTGCCCTCAGCTTGTGCTTATATCTCGGGGAACGCCAGTGGCATCATACCTATGTAGTTCATAGATATCTTTGAACATCCTAAAAGTTAAGCATTTTATGTTAAGACATATGAAGCGTAAAAGTTATAGGAAATTCAATTACAAGTAAGTACCTTTTTCATCCCATGTAAATCAAAGCAGGTGTTTTCGTATTATAGTTGTTGGAAATATAAAGAGCCTATATATCGTATATAGCCTATTCAAACGGTGCATCTGCTCGATGTTTTGCTCTCAGTGTTGCTACATTTATGGTTAAGCAGATGAAACACACAGTTCTTGCCTGAGTTCATCAAACTTTTAACGGCTGTAATGACAGAATGCCGGCACTGATTAACACGGGATGAAAAGTCACTTACTAATGATTCAATTCCCTATATGTTTTACGCTTTATGTATCACTATTAAATGCTTAATTTTTTAGATATTTAAAGATTTCTACAAACTACGTGCATTTGATGCCCTGGTGGCCCCCTGTGTTACATATACCATGGGCGCTGGTGCATATCGTTTTATCCCCCTCCAGATGTATTCTCGGAGCGAATAGTCTAAGGTGATGTATATAAATGAGAGTATAACTATTAACACAAAGCGCCTATAATGGCAAAGTACGTGCGCGAGCTGTCACTCAGAAGTTCCAGACGTACTACACACTGCTCAAAGCTTTAAGAGTATTTCTGCAAACGCTCTAGTAGGCGTATTGTGTAACTGTTACGGTCAAAAGCACGAGACCATACTGAAATATATGCTTCAACACAGGTTACGTTATAGAACCATAAACCACTTGAAGAGACTCTAGGGGATTCACAAGAACGATACGAATACTTGTTCTTCTCCGTTCGAATCAAAATCATTCTCATTATCTTTGAAAATTCTGTTACCTATTTGACTATATTAGAACACTCGTATATATCTGGGTAGTGCTAGTTTTCCTTGAATCTATAGTCTTGCGTATACGAAAGTTCTTGCAATGCATCTGGATTCTTAATTTATCTCTCGACGAGTCTTCGACAGTTGAAATAGTATCACTCTAGGAGTGTTTGGACACCACCCCCACCACCGCTGTTTGCCATATTCAATTAAACGGTGCGCGCCCCGTTTTAAACTCGGCAAATCTTTTTTCTTTTTTTTCCACACATTAACGAAAAACATTATTTCCTCGTGCTTAGTTGGTGTATCCATAAACAATCATTTATCTTATGAATCCCTCAATTCCAATATAATGTATAGATTTAAGCATTTTCTATTAATGGAGAAAATACAAAACAAAATTTTATTTTTATACGCATTTGACCCTTTTTGACCTTTCATGCTTCACAAAAACTTAACCTTACCATAAAACGTATTACAACAATCACGGTTACTTCAACAAGATTAAATGAAGATAAATCTGTTTATTTGAAAGTCAAAAATGACTGGCTAGTCTGTTAGCAATTGTAAGAGCAGTATCGCTAAAAATATAAAAATGTGCTACTTGCCTGTAAATAAAGACCTCACGGCAGTTTGCATAAAACAAATAAAAAAAAAACTGGGAACCAACATCAAATTCAACAATATGCAAAGTAAAGTTTTTTTTGAAAACTTAGTTAATGTTAATGCACTTAGCTTGGCAATGAAAGTAAATGTTTACAGTGTTTTTTAACACCACTCCACTGCTAGCATGTGGTTAAAGCAAAGAGTTGACAGCAAAAAAAATTGAAGCAAAATGCTATACCAACTGTATTCTGACAAAACGTCAAACAGATGCAACGTCAATACATAAGTAGGTATTTATATGTTCTTGGTGTTTAAAAGTTTTATAAACTTATTTTCATAATTAAAAAAGAAATTTTTATTTTTTTTCTCAATAGCTAGTTCCCAAGACGGCCAAGGCAAAAAGTACAAATGTACTGAGGTGCAGAAAAATCAATCTATTGATAATGTCACCAAAAATAGTGAAATGTTTGGCTCACAATGTTCAATTGAAAAATCACTGATCAATACAGATCAAGTTTCAACTGTTCCGAGTCAAACTGATGAGATAGGTAACTAGAAAAACGTCAATATAATAGATCTATGAGTGATTGCGATGCCCTCAACAAACTTTCATCTTCACTCAGTATAAAATTCTTGTATTGTAAATGAAAAAATATTAGGCCATGTCAGTTCCACAAATTTTTGTACTGTTTTTCAGGTGATAAATTATCTTCTCTTAGTTGTAATATTACAATTAAAGAAGGTTGATGTGGCTGAAGCAAGCAATATTTTAGTAGGTGTCAGGTTTCTTTTGATAAATGACTCTTGCAGATCCAGTCGAGTTGTTTGTGTCCATAAATCCGTAGTCCTAAAGCTTATAAGTAATAAACAAAGTTTCTCTATGCCTGGTAAAAATATTAAATAACTAATTTCAATTATTTACTACACCTATTTTTATTCACTGTTTCGAAATAAATCCAGATACAGCAAATGATGATTTCGACCAAAATAGTCATCAAAATAGTGACCAAAATAGTGACGATGAAGTTGTTGAAAAGATGGAAAAGGAGATTTCATTAATGGCTAATGATTATTACAGGATGGAAGTTAGTACACGTGATGGCTATCAGAAAAAATTAAAAAAGCTAGAAGCTTTTGACTGATCGAGAAGACCTAATGGAATTCTGAAAAAAAAGATTAAAATATTCAGAATGAAATTAAGACAAATTCCAGTAAAAGTAGGTAAATGTACTGTAAAAAATTATGAAGTTCTAGATTTTCATGAATGCATAAAAAAATATTAAATGATGATCAGTTAAAGGCTTTTACTAAAACTTATGCTGAAATGCCTGTATGGTGTGATAGAACTTTAGTAACAGCATATCAGTTGAAATTTGCTTGTGGTATTTCGGAATGTTAAGAGTTATTAAGACAAAGTATACTGCTGCCCTCATTATGAATCCTCAGTTGTAGACTAGAAGGATGGCAGTTTGAGTCGGGCCCATAAAAAATATGTTTCAATTTTTGTCCATAAAAGTATCGCAATTCAAAAACTCTATTGACAAAGACTGCATTCTTGTTTTGGATTAAATAAGCATCTCACCTTGCGAAAGATATCATACAAATACTGGTTCTTTTAAAGGGAAATTTCCACTTCCAGAATACGATCTTTATGAGCTAGCCAATCATACCTTAGTTTTTACGTTTGCTCGTATAGGCTCAACGATGGAAACAAGCCGTTGAGTTTTACTGTACCTCAGACAATAGGAATGGTAGAATCATAAAAACATAAACAGTATAATTTAAAGAGTAGAAAATATCGGGCTTCACTTACACGCAGTCGTGTGTAGTATGAGAAGTGTTAATCAAGCCATGTGGCAGTCTGCCAGATATTCTGTTATTTCAAATAAAAAATCCCATCTGATAGATTCTTCAAGAAATCTCTATTTTTTTGATGATTATGTTCATGCATACAAAAATCTGAAAGAATCAATAATTTCAGATTTATTTGAAATTCAAGAAAACGACGATTTTAAATTAGCTCCCAAGCTTCAAGAGAAGTGTTTTCAGGCTACTAATCATTTTTTTAATGAGAGTAGAAAATACATCTTACCATTTGAACAATAACGTTCCTACTAGTCTACATTTTTTAGCCCACGAGTTATGAAAAGAAGAGTATGAAACTACAGTCTGGTTAATCTATATTATTTCTTTCTTGTTTAATATCATGTCTAGTCATAATTTAAACGATAGCTTTAACTAAAAAAAATGTAATAAATTAAATTATTTGTTTGGTTTCTGAGAAGAGTTTAAAGAATTAGCTGTTGGGCTAAGGTTGGGATTGAAACATCATTACATACCGAACAGACATTCTTATTACAAGTTCAACGATAGAAGTATGTCAATATTTGTTAAACGAAGCTGAATATTCATTCGTTTTACCGAGTGGATTCACGCAAGACTGCATCGAAAATTTAGTTTTTAGAATCAAGAAATTCACACCCGATACGTTACAAATTTATTATAATTTTAAATTAATTTGTGTTTCTCAATACATGCAAAAAACTGCAACGTCTAGTTATAGTAAAGACGACAAAAATTTTTTACCAGATTTTTTATCAGCCTTAAGACAGTTCAGAGTTGATGATGAGCGAAAAATATTAATCATGAAAATAATTATTAAGATAATCAACATTATCTTTCTCTTGCAGATTTTAAAATTATACTTTTTAATACTATTCAGTTAAATGTCTTATACCAGGAAGGTGTTTGTATTTTGTCGAGGATCGCAAAAACTCAAAAAGTTTGTTTGAAATATATAAATTTGGTTAGGAGTCTTTTTGGTTGATCATTTAATTATAACGAACTTGCTCGTACAAGAAACAATTTCAGAAACAAATTTTTTTTTTAATGTACGAACATTAAATTTTTTTATCGCCATGGAAAACATTTTTCGGAAATACATTAGTCACGTTAAACATACGAAAAACAACTTAAACAAGTTTTTTGTGCAAAAATTTATTGATATTTCTAATTTTTAACCTAATTGTCATAATCTTAAAGAGAACATTTGTATTTGATTTGCGCAACTCAGGTTCAAAATTTTTCATGCAAAAAAACTCATTAAAAATGTAGTGCTTACTCGAGCAAAACAATGGCAATACATAATTGCGTACGTTAAAGGTTTTAAATTATTTCATTTTACAAATTTACAATACAGTATTACTTGGTACTATAACGTGTTAACAGAGCACTATTTTAATCTGTAGCTTATATTTTGAGTAATTGGTATTTTTCGAATATTAACGAAGTCTATTAGGCGTGTTAAATATTTGTGTACTTCTCGTAAAATATAGTGCCTCCCGGACAAAAATATATAGCTGTAAATGCAGCTATTACAAACAGCTGTTTTTATAGCTGTACATATAGCTATAACTATTAGAGCGCGTGGTGGCTCGGTCGACTAGGTCGTGGATTGGCACGCAGGAGACCGTGGTTCGATTCCATGGTTCGATGGCAAGTACCTCTGTGAATTTTTCACATGTGCTTTTTCACCACGCAATGCTCCTCGAAGAGGGCTTAGGCGACCTTCACGCAGCCGAAAATTTCCTAATTTCCTAATCTAATCAGGTATATGCATAAGGTGTACGTAAACCTTTATTTACAGGTATAAAATGGATGTATGATACTAAGTCAAAAACGTATAGCTATATAAAATTACACCTATAAATTATAACTATAATTATAGATATAACTAACTATAAAATAGTTATAAATACAGCTATAAAATAAAGCTAAAAATTTTGCTCAGATTTTACATGTAAGTTGGTTTAAAATCGCATTTTTTTAAAGTTTAACAGAAAGTATGAGTACTATCACCCGTATAATAAAAGTAATATTGGGGGCCTAAAGTATTTTCGAATGAGTAGAAAGAAATACAAAAATTTAAAACAATATTTTCAGTTTCTTAAAAACTGTTTGAAAATACTTTACAACCCCAGTTTTCATGTTATCATACTGTTAATAGCACTAGTATCGTCTGTTAAACCTTGAAAAAATCTGATTTCAAACCAACTTTTATCTAAAATCTGAGCAAAAATAGCTGTAATTTATACCTAAAATTATACCTGTGAATATCCGTTTACGTACACCTTATTGATACGCCCGATTATAGCTATACTATAAGTAGTTATAGCTGTATATACAGCTGTCAAAACAGCTAAATAAGGCGTTTCACATCAATTCATACACCCAGTAGTGCAAGCTCAAAAACACCTACTTTTCAGTCAATCTTTACTATTATGTAAAGTACCGAAAAAAAATACTAAGAATACAGGTTTGATGTATTTTTTCCTCAGCTTTTTTATACAATTATCAGAATTGCAAAAAAAAATGTTGTTACCTTGAAAAATGAAAAACAAAAAAAAAAACGTTAAATCTCGAAAAGTCCATTTTTTTTTCTTTTTTTCATAGCTCCAATCGAAAGATCGGATCTTTTTACGTTGGTATGGTTATTTTTAAGAAGATATTATTAATTGTTTTTCAAATATAAAACCTTAAAATTTGTGTTTTATTGTAGCAGCTGTTCCAAAGAGCCGTTTTTACAGGCGTCTGCTACTTGCTTATGAGCTACTTGAGATTACAATATTGACTCTTACATATATTTTTTGCTGCAACCGGACAGAGTTTGTTTACATTGAAAATGCTAATAGTTGTCAATTTTCTATTAGTCTTTATAATGATTGATGTGTAATAACAANGCTAGTTGCAGTGCTCTTTTCCAACGTCTCCTGGAATAACGTCGAAGACGTTGGTATCTAAAGCACCTTTTTTTTGCAGACTCAGTTGTTTTGACGATCTGAGGGAGCTACAAAAAAAAAAAAAAAAAAAAATTGGTTTTTTCGAATTATATCGTTTTTTTTTTGTTTCTTATTTTTCGAGGTTATGAAATGTTTTTTTTTGCAATTCTGATAACTCAATAGGAAAGCTGAGGAAAAAATACATCAAACGTGTATTTTTAGTATTTTTTTTTTTGTACTTTACGTAATAGTAAAGATTGACTAAAAAGTGGGTGTTTTTGAGCTTACGCTACTAGGTGTGTGAGTCGACGTAAAATGCCTCGTTTGTAATAGCTATATTAACAGCTATATTTTTTTATCTGGGCTGTGATACTGTCAATTGCAAATTAAACTTTAAAACTCATTCTGTTTTAAATTCTTACACCACTTTTTTTATGAATTTGTCATATTATTTTTCAGTTGTTAAAATTTGTTATGATTTTTTTCAGATTAACATTGGTTACATTTTTTTTTTTTTCATACCGGGTTACCACGACAGCCTACTTGGCCTAGTCGCGGGGGCCACCCACTCACCACCTATGTGTGGAGGTGTATTGCCACACCCATCTCTAAACCTTTTTCCTCCCATCCTACCTGAATCAATGGGCACAGTGTGAGTATCTCCGGTGGAACACCTTGCCAGTTAAGCTGACACTCTCTGCACCGATGGTGCATCAGGTCCACTCACCACTGTGTAGCCTTTCCTCGGAGAAGACTCCATTATTCCAGGATGTCCACTCCTTGCCAGTGAAGCTGGCGCTCTTTGCCGAAGCATTGGATCCAGGCTAATTAGCATGCCCGGAGAAGCCCCGTGTTTCAGGGGCCACTCCTCGCCGGTAAGGCTGGTGATCCCTGCCCGACGCCTGGCATCGGGTCCGCTAATCCCTACCTATAGCCCTAACACTATTTCGCATTCACCCAGGCCTGAAAACCTGTGGGATAAGGAAAAAACCCTGGAATTACTCTGAAGGAAAATTCCACGGAAAAACCCGCCCCGAAACAGCCGGGGTTACATAGGAACTTTTCCCGATGAAAACAGTTTTTGAAAAAATCTGCATTCACCGAGAATCGAACCCATGACCCCTAGAACTGCGTTGTATTAGTAACAAGCACGCTTACCATTGAGCCAACGCCGCTCTATTGATTGGTTACATAGGTTGAACCAATCATTTGATTTTATTAAAATACCTACAAATCTGCATTAAGACGTAGTAGAAATTATTTATGTTTTTTTTTTTAATACGTGTAAACATTTTATTTCAGTCTCCGTGATCAATAAAATGTATAATTTTTAACATAACACTGTAATTTTGCTTACATGGTGTAGTGTGAATTTTTGAAAAATAAATTCTCAAAATATTATATTTTAGCATACTGATATATTTAATTACAACCTACTATTCCGTTTTGTTAGCATGATTTTATAATTACTTATTAATCGATCTAATTTTTTGTGACCCTGCACGTATGTACAGTTCATTTTAATATCTCACTTTCATTAATCTTGTAAAGCTGTTTAAACATTGTTTTATACTATACTAAAACTGTAAGATTACATCTAATTTAGTTTTCAGATTCGATAAATGGACAATCAAACAAAATAATTAGGAATATTTTTTGAAGCCTCAGCTGATGGGACCAAGCAGTTGTAAAATCAATTTAACAACACCTTTTCTTCATTCTCAGGCTATACCACAATAAATTTTCTGTACTACTCGTATTTTATTTATTTTAAATATCTGTCCCGTTTTTCCCATACTGATATACTAGCAGCCCCCCGTCTCGGTTTTGCCCGAGACTTACTAAATGGAACACCGTAGTGTGTTGACATGTAATGTGAAATGTTTTCAGTTAGAAATTTTACATTTATACCTGACACTTCTCAGAACAAAAATCTTCTTGCTAAAAACCTATTTGTTTGCAATCCATACAGTTTATTTGGTCAAAAAATAAGCTGTAAAAATTAAAAAAAGTAAAATTATGCTGAAAAGTATTGTGCGTTCCTTATGCCATAAAATAATCGTTGGACATAAGAAGCGGTTGATTATCAGTTTCTTCCGTGTAATTTCCGAAAAGGGCTATTTTTTAAAGATGTTGAGATTTTAAACTCCCAAAAATATAAATTAAAAAAAATTTTTTTTTCTTATCTCACAATTTTATTACCAGAGTAACAAAGTCCTGGAGCTTAATCTCTACATTTTTGATTGCCACAAAAATACAAATATATTTTCTTCTTATTTGAAAACCTAAATTTAGATCTTTAAAGATTTAAGAGATAACTGTAAGGGTAAAATGAAAAGCTGATCTCTCACGTAATGGATTCTTTATTTGTCGATTTTGAGGCTGCTGTTCCAATCTCGATAAATTTTCTGCGTCAGTTTCTTGACGCCCAAAATTGTATTCATTAGATACATTTGAAGTTTTCCTTCCAATTTACTCTCTTGCAACTTTTGTAACCCCTAAAGGCTATTTGCTGTCAATTTTGCGATTAAGTTCTAATTTATTTGTTGGCAAAGCCGTTCGACGTCCGATTGCCCTAAAAAAGACCGTGAGTTTTTTAAGTAAACTCTTTCTTGACTAAAGTTTACAGCAAATTTGACTGCCTGGATACCTCAGGGTTATCTTCTCTGGCCTGGTGTTGAAGACCCAGACTAATCGGGAGAAAAATTACAAAGTCCGAAGCATTGGGGCTAGTTGCAGTGCTCTTTTCCAACGTCTCCTGGAATAACGTCGAAGACGTTGGTATCTAAAGCACCTTTTTTTTGCAGACTCAGTTGTTTTGACGATCTGAGGTGGAGAGATTAGTAGAGATTGGTTCGTGATGCTTGCCCGTTGGAGACTCTCGTTGGCTCAAGTTTTTTTTTCCTTCATAGCTGTTAGGTACGCCCAGCGCAGACCTTGGAGACGATCGGTGATTCCTGGTTGAATGCTTAGAGTCGAGAGGGTAATATAGGGTCGTTGGTCACCGGGGTTCCCAGCCTTGCGACGAATAACTCCGCTTGTGACAACTGCCAGTGAATGACTAACTTGGTTTAATAGTGGCCGGCTTCACGTAGTCATTTTGTCGACGAATAATGTTGCCGGAAATGGTAGTAAAAATGTATTTGTTGGCACGGTATTTTAAACTTAGGGGGCCCTTAAAACAACCGATGAGATTGAAGGTTAAGTAATGAACGTTAATACTCATATTGGACCTGAAAAAGGCCAGTGATGAAATTCCTAGTTATTCCTTATTATTATGCTTGATGATGGAGAGCCAGCTGTGGGTAGCTTGACTCTTACCCTCGGAGTCTCTGTGTTCGGAGACCGTACATGAGGGAGATACGCCGCTGATCAAAATATATCACGTCTTCAGGTCGTTGCCCGAATAACCACCGCTCATCGTTAGTCGGGAAAGTGGGCCTGGAGAATACCTTCTCTGTAGGTATGCCGTTGGAATGACCACTAAGTGTTGGCAGTCGTGGCTGTCCGTACTCTTTAGGGCTGTCTTACCTGGCGTATATTTGTAGTAAAAAATTATCTGACGGCACCAGGCCAGATTGTGGTACGGCCTCATAACTCTGAAGTGTCGGAGTAGGATGTGATCTGGCTAGACACGTCGCCTGGTATTTCGCCGCAGACGTTATCGGTTAGAATAGTCGATCAGTGGCACTCATCAATCCTAAAGGTTCCTGGTGAAAGTGAAAATCTAGATCACTTCCCCTTCGAAGAGCGTCATCGGTAACCGGGATACCAAGCTGCACGACTCCAGCTACATTCTCAATGCAGCTCGATAAACTGCCAGTCGACGATTGCAGAAAAAACTACGACGCTCCGGCCTATCATAACCACACTTATTTCATTCTGTTGCAGGTAGCTTCGACTTTATGTCGACGCCACCTAGCGGATCCTACTGAACTAAAGTAAAAAGCTGGCGTATTTTTCAAACATTTGAGCTTATTAATTGCTATTGTTATTGAATTTCCTAAGATCAGAACCATACTAAAACCATCTAGGAAGTGTCAAGAATCGGTATGCAAAATTTCAGCAAAATCGGTTCAGTAGTTTTCGCGTTTAGCGATTACAACGGTTTTAGCGACTTTGCTTTATATATTAGTAAGACACACTTAAATACATACATACATACGTACAGACATACATACATACATGCATATATATATATATATATATATACACATAATCGTTATTACTTCATTTTTTGTTTGAATTACTGATTTAACACGAGGAAATAATTGTTTTCGTTAATACATGGAAAAAAAGGAAATATTAGGTACATTTGAAGTTTTTTTTCCAATTCACCCTCTTGCGACTTTTGGCATGCTTAAAGTTTTTGTGACCCCTAAAGGCTGTTTTCTGTCAACTTTGTTAGATTCTAATATATTTGTTGGCAAGGTTGTTCAACGTCCGACGGCCTTAAAAAAGACCTGTGAGCTTCTTAAGTTAACTCTTTCTTGACTTCAGTTAACAGCAATTGTGACTGCCTGGATATCTCAGGGTAATCTTCTCTTGCTTGCTGTTGAAGACCCAGACTGATCTAGAGAAAAATTACAAAGTCCGAAGCTTTGGAGCTAGTTGTAGTGCTCTTTCCCAACGTCTCACGTTATAACGTCCAAGACGTTGGTGTCTAAAGCACCTTTTTTTATTTGCAGATTCAGTTGTTTTGGTGATCTTAGATGGAAAAATTTGTTAGTAATGCTTGTCAAGTGGAGGTTATCCTGTTGCCTCAAGTTTTTTCTCCTTCAAAGCTGTTATAGGTTTACCCAGCGCAGACCTTGGAGAGGATCAGTGATTCCTGGTTAAATGCTAGGAGTCGAGAGGGTAATATAGGGTCGTCGGTCACCGCGTTTTCCAGCCTTGCGAAGAACAACTCCGCAGGTGACGTCTGCCAGTGAATGGCTGACTTGGTTTAATAGTGCCCGTCTTTAGTTAATATAGTCTTTTAGTCGACGAATCGCTTCCGGAAATGGTAGTAATAATATATTTGTTGGCAAGGTAGTTTACACTTAGGTGTCCCCTAAAAAGAACCGATGAAAATAATGGTGAAGTAGGGAACGTAAATACTTATAATGGCCCTTAAAAGCGCCAGTGGTGAAACTTCCAGGCTATTCTCCATTATTATTCCTCATGATAAAGAGCTGGCTACGGATAGCTTTATTCTTACCCTGGGAGTCTCTATGTACGGAGACTGTGATGGAAGGAGGTACGCACTGACCAAAGATTACCTCGTCTTCTGGTCGTTCCCCGGATAACCAACCGCTCATCGTTAGACGGGGACATGTGGGTAAGCTCGTTGGGGACGCGATAACTAATAAGGTAGCCGTTGTGGCTGTCCGTGCCCCTCAGAGCTGTTTTTCCTGGCTTACATTTGTAGCCAACAATTCTCTGACTGCACCAGGCGGATTGGTGGGACTGCCACACAACTCTGAAGAGTTGGTGCAGATGGTGCTCTGGCTAGATATGTCTCCTGGTATAATGCCAGAGACGTCATCGATTAGAATGACTTTTTTTTATCGCACTCATTGAGATTCAGGGTGAATGGAAACCTAGGTCCCTTTCCCCTTACAGAAGAGTGCCGTCCGTAACCGGGATATTCAGCTGCAAGACAATCATCTACACCCTCCATGCAGCTCGTTGAACTGCCGAAGCACGATTGCATCAGTTATCGAGATGCTCCGGCGTATTATAACCACACTTATTTAATTCTGTTGCAGGTAGCCTCGATTACATGTCGACGCCACCTAGCGGATTTTACTGAACTAAAGTGAAAAGCTGGCGTATTTTCGTTAAACTTTGAGCTTATTTATTGCTATCGTTATTAAATTTTTTAAGATAAAAACTATACTAAAACCACTTAGGAAGTATCATGAATCAGTGTGCAAAATTTCAGCAAAATCGGTTTAGCAGTTTCCGCGGTTAGCGATTACAAGGGTTTTAGCGACTTTGCTTTATATATTAGTAAGATATGTGCCTTATAGATACTTTAGTTCTAGAGATAACCGTACTATTTTTCTATCTTATAGAAATCTTGCATCATACATTATCTATTTAAAAAAAATGCTCAACACATTTAATCCTGCTATATTCAATACGATCACCTATTGTATTCATGTTTCCCAGAAGATATTGTAAATCAATGCATTCCTAACCACTCAAACAATAAATCATATGTATGTTATGTCTTGAGCGGATCTCTAGGCATCTAATAAAATAATAAGTAAACTGCTATCAATTGGAGTATGTATTGATTTCTGTGTACATAACTTTTTTTTTCCAAATAATTTTCCTCTGATTTTCTCTTTAGAAATCAACATGCAGATTTGTGTATACATGAGGGTAAAAGATCTTAATTCAAAATTAACGTTTAGATTCTCGATTGAATCAAGGACAGAATCGACTTACCCTTGCGTGTATACCCGTAGGGTAATTGTCAATTCTTTCCTATCATGACTGTAGTTGTGACACCAATTTAAAAATCATGCTTTTAGTCTTGTAAGTAATGTTACAGCATTGACGTCTTTGTACATGAAGTCTGGGAAAGAATTGACGGCCCTTACGTGTACATTCCTAGCCGGAATTACAGCAAGATTATAAATCTCCATACGTAAGTACACTAATTTACCCACCTAAAAATAATAACGTATCTTTGTTACGTAATAAAATTACGTCATAAAACTAGGAGGACCGTGTAAGAGATTTGAAAAAACGTGACGTGATTTTGATACGTTATAAAATCATGTCAAAAAATGCAATTTTTTTACAATTGAAAATAATGTTGTATTTTTGTTATGTAAAATCATATATGTTATTTCTTCAATTGAGTTCAAAAAACTTATAAAAATTATTTAGTCTCATGACGTAATTTTATCAGGTATCTTTATCACGTCACGTTTTTCCAAATTTGTTACAAGATTCACGTTATTTCATTACGTAACAAAGATACGTCATTATTTTTGAGTGGGTACAGTAAGTCCAGATGGATTGTGAAAACTTTGTAGGTGAAATTTACTTAAACCAAGATAAAAATCAACTCAGAATTCTAGAAGTAAAATCCCATCTGGATTTGTGTCATGAAAAAGATTATAAAGCGGGAAAAATTTTCCTAGTTATACTTAGAAATTCAGTTAGCAACATGTTACCACTAATGTTCATGTTGAAACATTCAACACTAAAGATTGTATTACACATATACATAGTTTAATTCTCCGTACTGTTGGTACATTTTTGTAACACCAAAAAGTGATTTGTATGGTTTCGTCAATTCAAATCTGTGCTGTAATAATTCCTAAAATACTTCAAGAACGACAAAAAATATCAAATAAACTTTCATAATTAATGGTATTTTTCGGTATTTTGCAGTAACTATTATTAGTTTTTTTTAAAAAGTCCAAATTCTAACACAAATTATTTAAAAATATCGATCATTATCGGAAATTATCAAAGATTTTTGAAAAAACTCGAATTTAATATTTATCATATATTCTATTTAAAATAACTTTCCCAAGGGCATTCATTTGCTAAATACTGATAGATGAAAGGGACAAGAGAGGAACTAAGTTAGCAGACGTACAAGGCATACATTACGTGTTCAAGACACACACACACACATTTTGTGCCACTGTCCCTTGACCGTCAATGCTCAGCCTATGGATGCTGGAGAGAGAGAGAGAGAGGAAATTATACGGTAACTCGTCATCGTTCTCTTTCACACCTGCGGACGTACTCGCTGCCCCTCTCGCGCACTCTATGATAGGTTGTGAAGAAGTGCTGCCATTGTACTATATACGTGCAACAGTTGTTTGCATTTGCTTGCACTTTCTGCAGCAAGTTTCTAGTTACAATATTGTTTTGGACGTATTTCAGCGTTCTTGTGTCATGTAAGTCCACTGAATCACTTCACGCAAAGCATATACATATAAGCCGCGTGACTCCGAAGTTTCTTGTATCAAGGCGATGATTTATCTCCTGCAGCATTTCCCGCTACGCTACGTTGTTGCTATACAGTTTTCATGCATCAGAAGCTATTCTCAACCTTCTTAACGTCAAAATGGCCAACACAACTTAGGAAAAGTTTTCAATAGCCATGGCTAATAAGCCAGCCATTTGGCATAGTAACCATCCACATTACAAGATAAATAAAAGAGTAGGTTCCCTTTGGAAATACCTTGCTCTAAATCTTGATAAAAGCTGGAAGTAATGTTTTCAGTTCTTTACGAAAAAAATGTACTGCAGTACCAACATCAAGTGACGGAAATTTTACGTGTTCATATTTTTTTATTTAATTTTTTATCTTAGTCCATGTAATGGACCGATTTTGCATACGCGATAATACGTGAAAACACGCGAATTTGACTAATTTCTTACAGCTTGATTAACGTGTAAAACACGTGAAACACGTGAATATACATAAAGTGAACGAAATGCATGACACTGTCTAAAAATAAATACAAATAAAATATGAAACGAATAGGGGAAATGCACAAAAATGTGTGAAAATTCATGGCGCCTTTCTTTTGTGTTTTGTGGTCCACAATCCTTGATGAGGCATGGTTTGTTCTACTGAAACAGTTGACGCTTGGTATGGCTTTTTTTTTATCGCAGACGGCCTTTATTCAGTTTTACCACTTGATCAAAGAGGTTCTAGGTCAATTATTTCTTATAACCGTCATACATTCCTTGCTATTTGTGTTCGTCCAGTGCTCTGTTTCTGCTAAAAATTTTTTATTCCAAAATTTTTATTACTGAATGTCAGCAGAAAATATACTTCAAGCAAAATGGAATTATTTATAAGACCAGTTCATTAAAGAAGTAGATTTGATCAATGATTCCTGAAAGCCTACAATAGCATCTTCATGGCCTTTTTTGAGTTTTATGAAATTTTACGAAACCATTGTCTTTGACATCACATAAATTCAATCAATATATGATGACTGTTGAACAAGAACAAGCTCGTTACCCAGGCGTAAAACCAGTTGCTGATGGCTTTTTTCTTAAGGTTTTATAAACAGGTTAGTTTTTCATTACAAGTACTCTTATTGTTTACGCTTCTCCTCTTTGCTTCATACTTTCTTACATCTATACATTAGACTTTGGACCAGCTGATACTTTAAAATTCCATAAAGTAAGACAGGACCTGCCAGCCGTAAAGCCGAAAAAGACTCATGGTTCTCATGAACAATCAATGGCTGGTAGCTCGAATATTTATACTGTGTATCTCGTCAAGGTTAGTTCTTTATTGTAATTATATTTATTTGTATACGCTTCTATACTTACTGTACATTGACATACTAAACTTCTGGGAAAATACGGCCTTTACACAAGTCTTTCGAAATACAGGTAAAAATAAAAAAAATTAACTATCATAAGGAGGTACTGTCACATGATTATAGCTTGATTATAACATTTAAGATAACATGATGATTTTTTGAAAGTAATTTTTAATATTACAGGCTATCCTAAAAAAATACAAGAAACAACCATGTGTCGAAAAGTCTTGAAGTCAAAAGCTAATTTCCAAGTTATGAATCCAGTTTATCGAAATCCTTTCATCATGGAGAAACCTACTCCAACTACATTTGTACTACAAAATTAATGCAGATAATACAGATTATATTATTATAGAATAAGATGATGATAGTTGCTTGATTGAGCCGAAAAAGTTAAAAAATAGTAATGAGATAACTTACAATTTTATAAATCACAAACTTCTCTTATTTTCATTCTTAGATTACAATCTTAGCTTGGAACTAAGATACAAATACTTTATCATTCACAGCTATTCAACAAATATTTTTTCAGTACGTATTTAAAAATTTAATGTTTGTTTAAAATATTTCTTTTAAATAGTAAGTGCATAAAATGAGGTTACGTAAAATGTTGTGCTTACAAATTCAAAGAAAATGTGTTTAATAAATTTAACAAGTAATTATTTTAAAAATGTTATGCCAAAAATGTATTCTAGTAATCATTTTAAAGCGAATTCAATCACTAGACAATGCTGAAATCGGTACACACTTAGTATACGAGTATTTTCTGCAGAAAAGTGTTATCAGTGTAAGTAAACCTACATATTAAGTAAATAAGATACAATAAAGTAAAATCTGTTAAGTAGTATTTTTAAGCATTTGTACAATGTTCTTGTTGTAGTTGTATTTACTAATAATAAGTTTATTTGTTTCGTAAGATAGCACTACATGCATGGGGAAAAATGGCAAAAAAATTGATTCCTTGACATCTAAAAGAAATTTTTCGGTTTAAAAGATTAATTTGGAACCATAATTACGTATTTTTGGAAAATAAATGTTATATCAGCTTACGTATGAATCAATAGTAAATCAATTTAAGTAATAATCTTTAACAAATCAATTTTCAGTAAAAAAAAAAATTTTAGTTGACAATGCCTTAATTCTAAGTCGGGCCCATAAGAGGTTATGCATTATCGAGAGTTAGCATCGATGTTATTTCCCGTGCAGATGGCACTGTTTCCAACTACTGCTTGATGACCAATACTCATCGTACAATACGTGAAAGTACAAAATTTTTTTTAACGAGACAGGATAATCGAAGGTAGGAAAATACTGTCGAAAGTTAATATTAGACAAAAATAACTATTATTGTATGTTCAAGGTTTGTCAAGCTGATTGCAAGACAATAAATGCTATGAAAATCAATGTTTTAATAATTTTTGTATGCATGATGCGTAATGAATGCCCAAAATTTGTTATCCATTTAAGAAATACGTTACATGAATTGTAAAAGGTGTGGCAATAGCTTAATAAGTATACCCCATTTTTTTGTAATTATAAAACTGCCGAAAAAGGTGTAAGCAGCTGTAAAGTGCCAAAGCCTAATGCGTGAATAGACGGTTTTTGGTCTACAATTTAGGCAAATATTAGTATACCCAATTCAAACTTTAATATATTGTTAAAAATAGCTTACTAAGTATATCTAATTTTTTGGAAATTTAAAAACTGCTGGAAAATAGTATAGGTAGCTGTTGTAGTCCTTGCCAGCGAATATGTCTGCATGTGTATGCGCGTCAACGAGCGTATGTCACCAGCTATGGTGATACCGAATTTCTTTATGGTACGCTGGTGCATTAAATAAATGGATACTAGAGTCTAATAGTAATATGTGATGTATCAAAAAATCAAAGTAACGTGATGTCAACACACCCTATTTTTTTGGTAATTACAATCCATGGACTTGTCAAGACCAATTTTCGTTTTTGCTTTTCGAGATACATTGCATCAGCACGATTACAGCCATTACACGATTACACACATTAGCATCAGCAAGCGCGTTTGAGAGCCTGCGAGCTCTCTTTACTTTTGTTTTTCAGCTGTATTTAATATAAAGAGGACAAATACGTAGAGGCCACATGCGTGTTGTCTAGCAAGCGTTGTGGCTGTTGCATCATATCTGCGGGTGCTGTTGGTATTTTAATCGTGTGCTTGTGCGTTGGAATCTTGTACTACGCGAATCATTGCAATAACCTAATAACCCAAAATTTTAAACTTATTCTGGAAACTTAAGTAAATCGTTTGATCAGTTACACAAAAAAATTGTACTTTTACCTTTACCAGTAATTTGAGTTACAAAACCAAAAACATCGAAAAATAAAGGTTAAATTTGCTTTCGATATACACCATATGAAAATATCATTGTTGATTCAAAAATAAATGCTTATCACATATTCATTTGGCTCTATTTGTTAGCAACGTTTATAAAAATATTGCTAGACGTAGTAACTCTCCAGCGCAGAGTAACTTCCATATTATTGTTCACATTTTTATAATAAAATTCCTTTTTTATTTTAACTTATCCCTTTTATTTGTTCTTGTACTTAAAATTTTTTGTTGTGCTCTTTTAATTCGATTCTAGGAGAAATCATAAAAAAATAGTATTCTTACGTTTGGACATTGCTCCTCAGCCAACTTAAGTATAATCAAGAAGCCAACTACTTTACAATTCAGGTGCCTTCCTCGTCTGAAGAACGTGAGAAGATGGAAAGGGATTGTAAAAGATACGCCAACCTTGTGAATAATTATGTGACCAGAATAGAAGAAATTTACCTTAATAGCTACAGTGCAGAATCCATGAGGGACGAGGTAAATTTTTAGTAGCAGCTATAACAAATTAATTGTACGCTAAGAAATTTTTTGTAACACAAAGTGTATCAATTTATGGTGTTATGAGAGCTTTTTTTCCCTTCCTAAGTTTTTTTTTTAAATATGTATATTCGATGTTTACCTTACAAAAACACATTCTGTACTATGATGATATGGTATGGAGGGGTGGCTTAAAGAACAGATGAATCTCATTCGTCCATTTTGGGGGTTTGCAGACGATATTCAGAAGTTTGTAGATGATTTACTCTTGCATGTCACATCTTAATATGATCTCAACGAAATACAACTATAAATTTTAAGTGAAATTCTTGTAAGTTTATTAAAACTTCAATACAGGTTTTGATGTACATGTATGTATGTGTGTAAAGGAAGTTGGCTTTCTTCAGTTAAATCTGTCGCGCGTCACTTACTGCGTATGTCGCCTTTAATTATTTCTCACGAGATGGAATAATAGGCAGGATGACTAGCAAACTTTAAGAGAGTAAACATATTTAATAAGTACTTTAAAAAAATTGCAGTACTGGAAAAGCAGTCAATAGATAGATTTCGTTTAAAGTGTTAAGCAAGTGACTAAAAAAGTGATGATGAACTTCAATTGTCGTTTCTTTATTTTACAGGTAACTTTGTAGTTATTGTAAATAATAGTCCTTGTAAATAAGAAAAACTAAACTTTGATTTACAAATAAACTTATTAGTTTATTGTTACTGATAAAAGCTAATACACACACGCGCGTGCACACCCATATATATCTTAATATAGTATATAGTTGTTTCGTGTGGGGCAGTTACAATTTCTCCCCCCATACCCCCACCACAGCCACCCCACAAAAAAAACTTTGTTATAAATAGCCCCCTCACCAAAAAATGAAAAATTCGATCGTTTTATACGTGGTTTTGACATAGTTAAAATATGATAGCCCCACACTCACCCCCCCACCCACGCCCCCTGACAACCCACAGGTTTTTTCGGCCCCCTAGAGCACCTTACACTTCTTTAACGTGCCAAGCATAAGAATAAAATTTATACACCTAAATTTATAACGTAATTTAACTTGTATCACTTAACGGATCAAAACCAAAGACTTGTTAACAGAATACAATTTTCAACAAAATTTATTATTGTGTGAATAAACTTATAATAGAATTACTGAAGAGGCTGGAAGAATAATAAATAAATGATCCCTTAAAAACGATATCCAAACAAATTCCTTTCAAGACTTCTTATCTAATGAATAAATAATTCGAATCAGAGTCATCGATTATACTTGAAAAATAATCATACATTTCTTTGTGTGTATATATACTAATAAATATTATACATGAACCCCCACAGTCCCCCCCACAAAAAAAGGTTAAATTTGTTTCGTTTTTTTAGTAATTTCGAAGTAGCGGAAAAATTTGGTAGTCTCACATTTAGTCCCCCTATGCCCCCCAACATCATTATAACGTGCCATGCATCGTTATCAGTCTATTTTTTCAGGCCGCCCATGAGGCAAATCGACACACTTTACACATAAAAAATATCGATGCAACAAATTCTATCAGCTGTTAATTGAACGTATAAAATATCTTAACTTATTAAATTAAATTCATATATGTAGAATGTATATAAATATATTTACGTTTTCGAACTGTAAAACTTAACAATTTATATTTAATAAGTGTAAAGTCTAGGTCACGTTATACTTTTTTTTTCGTTTGTATTATTATAGTACTGTAGAATTTTCAATGATCGAAACATATATTTTTATGACATGATAAAAATAAATGAATCATCTAAAAACTTACATAGTAACATTAATAATTTGAACCGTGGAAGTTCGCCGAACAATTTTGTGATTTCTACCACAAATAGGAAATTCTTGCAATATCCATGCGGCCTCCATTAGACTTAAATATCTACCATCCACATAATTTTTAATTTTATCCAAAATTTCTTCGTCACAATCGCTGATTTTTTAAAACTCAATAAAAGCTCAATCGCTGCCTTTATGGATGTAGTCGTTTGTCAGGTACTTCCCGGGCACTTGGCGGGCACTTGGTGGAGACTTCCCGTGCACTTAGCGGATACTTCCTGGGCACTTGGCAGGTACTTCCCAGGCACTTGACGGGTACTTCCCGGGTACTTAGTGGGTACTTCCCGGGTACTTCCTGGGCACTTGGCGGGTACTTCGCGGGCATTTGAGTTTTTTTATTGAATTCTTTTGAATTGCCTTCTTATTTCGATTAAATGTATTTTCTGTATGTTGTTAAATATTTTTTATTCTCACTGTGTCAGTTTATATCGATGGTTAGGTTTTAACTGAATAAAGATGTACATCAACCAAACATTTTATTACCGTGACATTTTCAAATCATTATTTAATACAATGTAAAGTTTATGATTTTTTTTAAAAGATGTTCTATAATTTTTTATGAAATAATTAGATGATTTAAGAGCATTTTTAAACGTATAATTCTAAAGTATGTAAATTTAGATGATGAATAAATGATTTCTATGAGCAATATCAACTGTAATATACTTTAATTATTGAAATTTATGAAAGGACTCGTTCGAAATTCTGTACAGACGGCATACTCGGGAACGCAAGCAAGACACTCAGTTGAAAATTTGTAGCTATAATTATACCCATAAATTATAGCTATAATTATAGCTATAACTACCTATAAAACAGCTATAATAATGTATAAAATTCAGTTATAAATATAGCTATAAACTACAGCTGCACATTTTTCACAAATTTTGAATGAAAATTAGTTTGAAATCAGATTTTTTAAACATATATCGATCAGTATTGACGGTATCATCCGTGTGATAACAGTAAAACTAAGGGCCTAAAGTATTTTTAAACAATTTTTAAAAAACTTGAAATTGTATATGATTTCTAGTTTTTTCTTCTACTTATTCAAAAATACTTTAGGCCCCCAGTTTTACTGTTATCATACGGATGATACCATGTGTACTGATCGATTATGTTGAAAAAATCTGTTTTTAAACGAATTTTTATTCATTATTTGTGAAAAATTTACAGCTGTAGTTTATAGCTATATTAATAGCTGAATTTTATACATTATTATAGCTGTTTTATAGGTAGTTATAGCTATAATTATAGCTATAAATTATAGGCATATTCATAAATTTTTGACTGAGCATACCTAACAACAATACTTTTGACCGAGAGGTCAACTATTTTTTCAAAAATACCATCGTGTAGAGTGGAAAAATTCCTACTGATATGGTCTTTCACTTTAATTTGAGGTAACATTTCTTATAAGTATAAAAATTTAAAGATGTTTTTGTTTAACATGAGAGTGAGAAAGACAGTAAGCACGTGGACATACAACTGACAACATAAGAAGCAGACAATGTTTACCTTTTTACATCCAACCTTTATGTTACCAGCAGTAGCTAACACTCTTGCGTGCGCACATGGATATTGTTTTCACTGCTTACCGACTAAGCTTCAATGACAATGTGGCAACGTCGCGAGTTCATGCGGGCGCGCTATAGCCTTCCAACCCCATTTAGGGGTAGTTTGGAACGTATTTTCAATCGGCTCCCATTTAAAAGCTATTCGCCCTGAAAAATTAATTCCAACGGGGTTCGCGTCAGAAAAAATCGCTCTTCACGCGGCTCTCAGGAAGTGCCACCGTTACATATCATGCTGTATATATAGGACAAAACGCGTCCACCCAAGCCTTTCTCTGCCCATAATTGGTTTAGGTTTTTCAGGATGTGTGAATAGTTAAAATTTAGCTTTTTTCCTCTAGTTTTAAATGTCATGTGGTATTTTTTTATCATATTCAACGACCGACCAATACGGCACCTCTAACGGGTGAAGCGTCTCGAAAAATAAAAATATTTTTCTTAATTTGTCATTTAGTACGATATATATGTTCTTAATTCTGTAATTATTATCAGATATCTACCTTCTCATAATATATTTGTAACCATTGCCGTAAAAAAAACAAAAATTAATATAACCTTAAAAATCCTTACGATCTTGTATCCCAAACTTCTAAACCCAATATCTTTTTAGAATCAAAGTCTGCGAACTTGAAAATACTTGAGTCATGAGCTCATGTATGACGTCTTGTAATATATTAAAAAGTTAATAAATCAATTATCCAGAAAGATGACTCCAAGTTTATTGTCAAGAACTAAAATATTGATATGAAATCATGTAACATAAATAATTACAAAAATAGAAAAAATTTTAGAAACAATAACATGTACTATTTGACCAAAATACAATTTCGTATATTACTACATGTAACATTAATCATACCTTAGCGTAATAACAAGCCTTTCTTCCAGCAGTATTGGTTGAGCATGTTAATTACACCATTTTTTCGAGCATTCATTACCAATCTTTGATAAAATACAATAGAAACAAGCAATGGGCATCCTCACATATTCAAGAAATTTGTCTTCGTACTTTTTCAATGTAGGAAAAAGGTGATGATATTCACCAAAAACGGCTCTGCCTCTATTTAATTCATGGATTTGATGATTCACAATACTTTCTAACAGAAAGTCTAGGCGTATAACAAAGTCTGAGAGAAGACTAGAAATGCTCGGAGCCATATCAAAACATGACATACTTAACTATAACCTAGTATCTATAAAAACTCGACACAAAGTCAACCTAAAAACCATAAACACACTAATGCGTACAAAATACTGTCCTAGAACGGACAAAAATCTGAGGAAGCACCAAAAGAGAAGATTTCACAAAAAATAAAAAAGCGTACCAGAATATTGCCGAATTACGTGCTCACGAGGACGTACTAGGGCGTGCGAGCGTCTTCAGGCGTCTTCGAGGAAATGCCGAAACTGTCGAGACAGTACGGGCGTATTTACGATTGCATAAGCGAGCACGCAAGTGTGCAAAGAGAACAGAGAGCACGAGAGCGCATCTGAGGTGGCGCGGGTAAAACTCGAGGAGAATGCGAGGAGACGAGAGCACGCGAGCGCTGAGAGCAGTGTTGGGTGAGTAGGATATGATTTTTCATTTTTATCACTAGGACCTATATATAGCTACAGATCCTAGTGAGAAAAATGCAAAAGCTGAATAGGAGGGGGGAGGAGGCCAGTGGTTCTCCCCAAATGTGACTGGCAAACTTGTGGGAAATTCAAATTGGCTATGTGGTGCAAGACGCAAATACCCAGATAACTCGACACAATTACATGCAAAATAACTTAATAAACTAATCCCAAGCAATGCAACCCAATAACCCAATGGGCCAATGAGCAGCCTCATAAGTTTGAATGACTAATAAAATTTATTAATT
>NW_019379643.1:242269-317592 GCF_000648655.2 Copidosoma floridanum
ATCAGTATTTTCATAACTTTTTTTTTAAGCTAATCAATTTCAATAAGAAAAAAAAACAAAAATATGATTTGGGTTATGGTGATGATAAAAACAAATGGTGAAATTTAACGGTAATAAGAAAAAATATTGTTGTATAAGTTCTTTTAGTATATTTAGTATAAGTTTTTTTTGTATAAGTTTTGAATACTTAAAAGTAATTAACAATGGATCAAAAATAAAATATTGCCGTTGAAGCATCAAATTTCAGTGATCGAAAATTGTTTAATTTGATTGTATTGAATTCTAATTTTATACGTATTCAAATTAATTTATAAGTGCTAAAAGGGCTAAGTTGCCAAGTTTTCTTACCATGGGAGCTTCAATAGGTAAGTCTACCCACTTTAAACCCATTTACCAGACAAATGTTTGTACTGCACGATGAATCAGCATACAAATAACTTTTATTTATAAAATTTACCTAATATAATATTGTTGGAGGTGCTTACTTAACTTAGATAAATATTAGAAATCTTATCACTTTTCTTATAGTGGTAACTACAAGACTTTTGTTATAGCCTAAGTTACGTTAGAAGCAGGATTTCAACTTCTACCGAAATTCGAATATGATGGGCTTATAAGATTAAACGAATGAAAAAACAAACGCTTACTATTGACATAATTGTAAGATTACCTTAAATTTGATTGATTTCATTGAAATAAGGATCATAACATAGTGAATAATATAAAAAGGAGTTTTTACTAAAATTTTCATAAAATTATTCTTGCTGTGTGCTAGTTGTTTTGCGTTACCCTCCATGACTTGTTATGTGTTATCCAGGTGTCCGTATTAGTCAAAGCGCTATTATATGACTCTTAATAAATTTTTTTAAGCAACTGTTTATTTATTTTGACTATTTTAATGTATAATGGTTCTGCTAGAGAAAGTGTCAAATCTTTATCAAAACTTTAAAATTTAAAAAAAGTAATATTTGAGAGATAAAATTGCTAATTTTAACCATACTGCGGAGGAACTAGGTATAAAACAGAAAATAAAAATAATGCATAGTACACGAGAAACTTCGTTAAGTATGCCAAATGAAACAGTTTATTTGTAAATAAAAAGTTCATTAGAAATTCGAAGTATAAAGAATGAAAACTGTAACACTGCTTCTTTACTTGAAAACAAAAGAGGCACCGATGCAGCGTTGACAAATCTCGATCGCGTCCGTCACCTTTGTCCCTCTTACCTCTTGGGTTTCTTCTCCTGAAAAACGGGGATTGCCGTGGAAGTTCTCCCGTTATACAAGAAAAACTATTAAACTAACACCAACAAATACCCTTAACTATTCTTTTATTCAAGCACCTAATACACAGTATTTCCTAACACTATAGACGAAACAACGCTTTACATCGCCACTGCAGCGAAAAACTATGGCCCAGCTATGACTCTACTATCTGTTTCAGTCAAGAGGTAATTCTATTTGGTGTTTCTTTTATTGGTGATGCGAGCTTGCATAATCACTGATCTAAAAAACTCAATAGCATTTGTCAGAAAAATGCGATTGGTACTGTTGTATTGTTATTTCTTAATACATGAAATCATAACATGTTACATCATCATACAATCCTACTGTTCTGCTGTCAACGTAGTCTACAAGAACATTGCTCATTGGTTGACCTAATTCAACCAAACGCTTCTTTTGCTCGCTCTGACGCTATAAGAATGCACCGTAAAGAGGAAACATCACTCTTTTTATATCTGTCACCTGTCATCTAAAGTTTGAGTCTACCCTTGACTCCCACGACTCGCGAGTACCTTATACACGTAAGGCATAACGTGTTGGCTGAAGCAACTTGGGTGCATTTCGAGAACATCAATAGTATTTATATACGTTATGCCTACGCTAAGGAGAGAGGTACATCGAAGCAGGCCCGCCAAAAAAGGTTCCGGCGATAGCAGAAATAGCAGAAACTGCAACACCTTACTGGCCACGAACTCATTCGTGTAGCTTAAGAAACCACTGGAAATGACAGCACGAAGCATTAGGAAAATCAGAAGCAGCAGTAACAACAATCAATGATAGATGTAAGTTATTTATCAGTAATATAACAACACTTCAAAAATAGATTCCAAACGTACAACCTTAGTTCACTACTTTAAAGACTTTGATGTTTTAGCTGAGTGGCATTAACAAGCGACGGCTCATGGAAAATCCATCTGTGAAGATTTGAGAGAAATTTTTAAAAGGGAAGCTACGAGAGCCTATCTTTAAGCAAAATCAACTAAATGCTTATAAATATTTGAAGATTTGTATAAATAGGAAGAACAAAATTTCCCAGTATATAAATATTATTTTATAACAAACAAGAATACTACAATATGCAGAGAATTAAAGCTTATATTTTGTACATGATTTTGTTTAATTTAAAAATTAATTTTTATCACACTTCCGAAAATCCATATTTTAGTTACATGATATTTTTGTTAGTTGTTCTTTAAATCATTTAGTACTATAGTATCATTGACACTATATCATTATAATTAATTAATAATAATAGTAATATTCCTAATTATTGTAGAGGGTCATGGTTAGATCAAATTAGAGATGATTTAAAAGGATGTGCCCATTTTACATAAGAATAAAAATTATCAATTTGTAACAAAATAAATGGTTGACAAATAATACTAAATTATACGTGGACCTTAAAAATGCCTATTTAATTTATAATGTGCGTATTCAATTTTATATTTAAATGGTGCTAGCATTATCTAAGGTCTGGAAATAAGTCTTTTAAAAAATTGCTTATTCGTTTACTACGAAAACAAGCCAAAAATATCGCAAAATTGCAAAAAAATTGCAACTTTTCTTATTTTTGAGCCATCATCTTGAAAAATAACTTAAACACCATACAGAATTTGAAACCACGTATCATCACCAATATTCAGAGTACCAGAATGCACCTTATAAGACCTAAAATTTTTGTTTGCTGTAAAGCAAGCTAAAAGTACCGCAAAATTGCTAAATGCGTTGCCATTTTTCATATTTTTAGGCTACCGAAGTGCATATATGGAGAAATAATATTTTTGAATTTTGAGCTTCACCCTACACCTGGTTCTAAAAAGAAAAAAACGATTTTCTCGAGAAACCAACCAGCGTTGTTCTGTACACTATATACATATATGTATATCCTATATTATATAGCTTTTTTCACTCTACCCTAAGATTTACTTTCCTACTCTGACCCACCTTTCCCTACACTGCCCCACTCTTTAACACGCTTCACCTTATTTTTATTTTATTTTTGAGCTTAGTCTGATTGTTAGGAGTTTCTCCGCACTTCCCCATCCTTCCCCACGCTTCCCGACTCTTTCCAGATGCTGATGCGCAGCTTCCTCATGCTGCCCCACGCTTTTCCGTTTGCCCAATAGACAATGTTGTTTGGTAACAAAATATAAACCAATGAGTTTTTTAGCAATACCAATAGCATGGTTTAAATAGCATATAAACCAATGAGTTTTTTAGCAATACATGTATATATTTTAAAACAGTTCAATGCATTTATTCAAAGGCATTCATAAAATTGACAAATCATATTGTTTAAAATTGTTTAATTTTTTTGTAAATTTAAATGTCTTTGTAGATCAACTTTTCTACAAAATCTTCTTTCACATTATTGACAAATATTTTTGTTGATTACTTTTTCGTGCGTTAAGCTGTGCTTTTTAAAGTTATAAGCTCTTTAGTAACTGTTGTTGCAGGTGTTACATGTATAGATTTTTTTCCAATTTGTGCTTTTTCAAGTGTTCCGTTAATTTTTTTTTATGTTTGATTATTTTTTCGAAAAGGTGACACGTATACTTTTTTTCTTTGAATTTTTATATGTTCTGTAACGGCAGAGTAATCTTTAAACTTTGACATGCAACACACGTTTAAAATCTTAATGTCTGATAATGAAATAGCTTGAATCCATTTCAAATCTATAATGCGTTGTATAATAGATATTTTTATGTCAATAATACTTCTTTAAATACATTGATGTTTGATACAACGATATGATGACGACGTCGGTATTTATCACAAATATTGTTAGGTTTCAAAAATTTCCTGCCAGACAATAGTTTTTATTTTTATTTCAGCTTCAGAATCATTTTAAATAATAATACTTTCTGCACTTGTGCATCAGGATAAAGCTACATTTAATTGGCCGTGAAAAAATAAAGGTTTTTTTAAATATAATCCTATAGAATCAAAACGTTCCCCCTATGATCTATTTGTTGTTATAGAAAAAGCCAAAATGAATGGAAACTATTTTCTATGTAAAATAAACAGTAAATAAGAATGGTCCCAGTATTTGAATTTTGTGATGTGTAAACGAGTTCTATTCTATAATTCGTCAATTATACTTTAATTTCTTATCAACATTACTACCAATTTTTTTTTTCAATTTCATCTTATCAGGTAGTAAGCCTCCATAAATTGCAATTGAAACTTTAACTTAAAAAATTAAATTTATATTATTTTTGTCAGATCTATCTTTTTCTTGTGCTTTAGCATAATTAATACTCAAGTAGGTTGTAGCAGTTCCTTTCATAGTGTTTAGTACTTTATTGTTTAATACTTAAATGCGTGTGAAAGAAATATTAATTTCTCAAAAATTTTACTGCAAAAACCTTTCGTTTTCCATTCATATAGTATTTCAAACGAAATAATTTTATCTTTTCCTATATCTAATAAAAATAGAAATAATTTTTATTTGTCGATGTTTGATTTTTTTTTAATTTAAAAAATATTTAAAAGTTTCCATAAATAAGAGTACTATATTGTTGCTTTTATAAAAGCTGATTTGAAGTTATTTTTTTAAACCGATAAAATTTGTCTGAAATCTCCGCATACTATTATCGCTTTTTCTCTAAAATGTAAATCATTATCTCAAAAATATTTTAATGTTCAATCGACTGCTATTAAAACTTTCTTTAAAATCATTAACGCTTCATTTTATAATACGATATAGTTGTCTTAATTTTTTTTTGTCAGATTCACGCTCTAAAAATGCTAT
Source organism: Copidosoma floridanum (assembly GCF_000648655.2). Next base: position 247,307 of record NW_019379643.1, read on the forward strand.
TTTATTGTTAATTTAATCTAAAGGTAGTCTAAAAATTATGGGACTTGTCATACGTCTTGATAATGAAATAGAAGCAATTACCCACTAACCCCCCACAGTTTTTAGAAAAACCCCAAAGGCTTCCACCATGTACCACAACTGTAAAAAAATTTACAGGCTTCCCACTACGTTGCTTAACTTTTGAAAAAATCCATTCATAAGCTCCTACGAACCCCCTACATAATCAGAAAATATTTTCCCTTATTGTAATAAGGTCTTAATTTTTAAAAATTTGTCAATGCCCTACACAATAGGAAGAAACATTCGTTAAAAAATTTGTTACGTTTTTCTATTATCTCAAATAAAAGAAGTATGTATAATTTACGTGAATAAAATACTTCGAAAATTTCCATACCACCTATGGGATGATGCTATTGTTCTGTTAGCGACTTTTTATTCGATTTTGAAGAGTATGTAAATCATATTATTAAGAAATTACCATTCTACTACATAAAAAATTTGTACTAATGTAATATGCAGTTGATAAATTCTTTAAATTTATAAATCCTGGCTCTTAACGTTAGTCTTACTTTTCACAAAAAGGCTTTTTTAATAATTCAGTAGAGTTAACTGAATTATCTTGTACCCTTTGATTTTCCCTAGCAGTTCTTATAATGGATTGAAAAAATTTGTCATAAGCTTCTCAATGATGAGTTTAAAATTTTTGCTTTGAAAAAGAAATTTTTTGTTTTACATATTAATCTTAATAATTTTCTAGGAAAACTTCAAGATAAAATTATTCAGTAAAATTTTTTTCATTAAATATAATTGTACCAAATAAGACAAAGTTCTTTCAAAGCCATATTTTCTATTTTTCCTTTATCATGATAATAAATTTAAATGGATTAGTCATTTTTACTTTTGCGTTTTGATAAAGAGACGTACAGTTGACTATGCGAGAATAAATTTTTTTAAATATAAATAACTTCGTCAAATTGTTGGCCCTAAAGGGCCGTTTATTTGGACTTTCTCACGTTATAATAAATGAAACGGGCTTTTTCGTGAAAACTGTAAGGATTTAAAAATTAACACAATGTATATATACTTGAAAAATTGTTTTCTCTAATCTTTCAACTTTGTTACTAGACCGACTAAGTTCTGGAGCTTAACCTCTCTATTTTTTATCGCCACAATAAATATAAGTACGTATTTTTTTACCTATTTCAAAATCTCAAAGATTTAAGTCATTACTGTCAGGGTTATAATGAAAAGCTGATATCATACATAAGGAATTTCTTATACATCGACTTTGACGTTGCTGTTTCAATCTTAATAAATATTCGGCGTCGGTTTCTTGAGACCTAAAATTGTATACATTTGAAGCATTTTAAGTTTTCCTTTGAATTCGCCCTCTTGCGACAATAGGCATGGATAAAACTTTTGTGAGCCATAAAGGCTGTTTTTTTGTCAACTTTGTTGAGTTGTAAAATATTTCCTAGCAAGGTAGTTCAACGTCCGATAGCCCTAAAAAAGACCAGTAAGCTAAATTTTTTTTTTTTACTTAATTTTCCAGTAAACATAACTGTCTGGATACCTAAGGGTGATATTCTATGGCTTGCGGTTGTTGTATCAGACTTTTTTTGCAGAGCTCAGTCGTTTTGGTAATCTAAAGTAGGGAGATTAGTTCGTGATGCTGCCCATTCAAGAATGTCCTGTTTGCTTAAATTTGTTTCCCCTTCATAACTTTACTGTTAGGTTCGTTCAGCGTAGACCTTGGAAAGGATCGGTGATTCCTAGTTGAATGCTTAGAGTCGAAAGGGTAATGTAGGGTCATTGGTGGCCGGGGTTCCCAGCCTCGCGACGAACAACTCCACTTATGACGTCTGCCAGTGAATGACTGACTTGGTTTAATAGTGTTCGTTTTTATATAGTCTTTTAGTGGATGAATCGTCGCCATAAATGGTAGTAAAAAAGTATTTATTGGCACAGTAGTTTAACGTTAGATGGCCCTCAAAGGAACTGATGAGATTTATTATTAATTAGGGATCATACAAATTTATTATGGCCTTAAAAAGGGTCAGAGGTGATACTCCCAGTCATTCCATATTATTCTTAATGATAAAGAGCTAGATGCAGGTAGCTTGACCATGCTAAAGGAAGATAAACTGCTAGCCAAAGAATATCTCGTCGTCGGGTCGTTCCCCAAATAACTAACAGCTCACCGTTAGTAAGAGAACTGGGCCTGAAGAATATACCTCCGTGAGTATGCTGTTCGAATGAGCCACTAAGATGGAGGCTGATTAAATTTTTAGCCAAAGTGGCTGTCTGGAATCCTGAGAAAAATTTTTTCTAACTTACTGTTGTAGCAAAGTCCACTCTTGTAGCTCCTGATTGGTTGCAAAAATGGCCACAAAATCTCACAGAGCAGATTGTGCTCTGGCTAAATATTTTTTGGTATTATGTCGGTAACGTTGGCGTTTAGAACGCCTTTTATTCGTGACACTCATTAAACTTCAAGATTTAAGATGGAATTCGACGCAAATCGCTTGTCCATTATAGAAAAGTTTCATCGGTAGCCGGGATATCCAGCTGTTAGGCTCACAACTCTATTTATGATGCAATGCTGGTGAACGTTTATGGTATTCTATAATTTGCTTGGAAATATTATAACAAGATCCACTAACTTCTTTTGCAGATTACTTCGATTTTACTTTAGCGCCGCGCCACCTAGTGAGTTCTACCAAATTAAAGTAAAAAGCTAGCGTGTTTTTGCAAATTCTTGAGATTATTTAGTGCTACTGTTATTCGTTTTTTTTCTATATTAATACTATACTTAATCCATGTAGAAAAAGCTAAGAATCAGTGTGCAAAATTTCAGCACGATCGGATCAAGTAGTTTTCGTGGTTAAAGATAACAATGGTTTTTGCGGCTTTGTTTTATATATTAATAAGATATCATCGTCAGACTTTTCAACTGCCTTATAAGTTTCATGATTTATGCTACAGTTATAGCTCATTTCTCTGTGAAAATGATTAAGAATTTTGTTGTTTGAAAATTGAGGGTATTCGTTATAGAAATTTTATAGATCATTAAAGCCTCATCTCATTTTGTTAAATTATTTTTTTTTTCTATTTCAATTTTTTAACATTATTTAAATCCAATCGTAAACGAAAAATTCTGTGGCTAATCATTCCTTTCGAAACTTATATTGAGGCAATATGAGCATATGCCGTCAAAAATATTTATTTAACAAGAAAAATAAATCTATAGATGGAGGTTCTGTATAGATGCTTTTTTTAAACCAACAGGACCATGAATAAAGATAATTTTATTTTTTCCTTTACTTATTGTTTTTAAAATTTTATTTCGCCTCAATTTAATTTACCATAAATACATCCCATGTCATATACTTAATATTCATTTAAAAACAAGTACACTGTAAGTTTCAGCAAATAAGGCCTTTAGGCTGACGGCTGGTTCCTGACGAACGAAAATAAAGTTCATTTGTTTGTATAACGAATCTACGAGTTTCACCATTCACTTATATAAGTTTGGAAATAACTAACAGGCATTCCTGGTGGGGAACTAAGCCTTTTGTTTTACTTAGAGCATGCTTTGACTAAATAAAAATTTTTATTTTAATTTTTTCTCAAATCATTTTATTTCGTTTTAATTTTTTTTTTTTTTTTACTGTCTTCCTTTATCTATTTTCAAAAAATTTTGTATAATATATCAGACACTTGAGAATACAAGCAAAGTAACAGATGTAGCTACAATTGTACAGTTACTCGATTGATACCATAGGGCAATGGAAGCCAAAAAATTACTTGAATTCCTTGAATTATCATATAACGTAGCTTTAAGTAATTCAGTTTTACGTATAAAACAAGCTATCTTACACATACCCGTATGCAGTGGCCAATATACACCACTTATAGATTTCTTGCAAGACGTTGAAAATGGTAGGTCCCTTATCTCAAATGTGGAAGAACCTAAGTTTTCAAGAGCAGTTATTTCCAGGATAAAAGGTAGAGCAAGAAGTTGTTTAGACGGATTAACAATAAATGTATTAGACGATCTTATAAACCATTTAAAGGCACACTTTGCCTCTTTTAAGACTTACGCTCAATACATTACTGACATTGATAATTTTCAAATGAGACAGGGAGAAACTGTTTGCGATTTTCACGAGAAAATTTTCTAATTCGTTAATCAAGGCACTAAAGCAGCAAAAATAGAGGCCACTTCTAACAATATCCCTGAAAACCAACAGCCTGATTCCAAGTTACATCTAGAAATGCTTGGCCATTGAAGCATTCATACAAGGCCTATCCGATGGGCTCAAGGCCAACATGATGTCAAACGTACCAACAACATTTGCCGGTGCTTAACAGGTAGTTTCAGAAGCCCAGGAAGTTGGAAAAATATTATACCCCAACACTCACACTGTACGCTCGAAACCTTGTCGGTTTGACTAGGCTTCGTAGTTATGTTTTATAGGGAGAGGATAAAGAAAGAAAAAATACTGCACTTAGGGAAAAAAGCCGGGAGGCATAAAAAAACCCAATTTATTAATGAAATAAAACCGAATACAATCCGGATTAAATGCACTGAATTCAACTGAATATTACGAACGTTAAATAATACACTGAATAAACTAAGAATAAAATATAATACAAAGATGTGAGCCAACGTGTGTGTATGTGTGTGTGTGTGTGAATGCAACTCAGAGCTGCTCGTTGACGGCGCGTCGCTAACCTGGTGGTCGGCGCCTGGTCGTTCGCGCTGATGCGAGAGCGACGGTGTCGTGGGTGGCTGGGCCACTGATCGCGTGCGGCACGGATCACTTCGGTGTGTCCACGAGGACGCTGGTGCGTCGCGGTCGCGAACACGTGAATATACCACGGCGTATCGATCAGAAGGTGGGATTGAGAAAGAGCACACAAGAAAGCACGGCGTTCGTTAAACGTAATCTACGTGAGAAAAACACGAGGTCACAGAAAAACTATAAGCACGAATTACTCCGGTGAGTCCCAAGAGAGCCGACGTAAGTATCTCAAAAGAGCCAGACGTAGAGTGACCTCATTACTTAAAACAAAAGGTTATTAGTTCTGATGCGTCGGCGCTGGTCAAGACTCCCCCCTCCCTCTCTTCACTCAGGCAGGGGGAGACTCGATCCTGTCTCGACTAATTGGTGTGAAAACTGTCTCTTTCTCTTTCCCTCCTCTTTTCTTGCTGTACATGTACAAGTGCGGATGTGTGTGCAAGATTGCACGGAAGCAAAGTCTTTCTTCCTTAAATTATGGACCGACGCGGCTATTATACAGGTATATTCCATACCGAACCGACGGAGCACACACTACCATACACCATCAGAATTCACACCTGTATCTTGATAAGCAGTTAGACCCTACAGCAAGACAAAATCGATCAGTACACCAGCAGGGCAGACAAGAACCTTTTTCACATTCTCAACTTAATTAAACCAACACACTATATGTGAAATTTCACGATTCCAACACATACAATCGTAATGATGTATCTTACTATTACAATACTAAGGACACCAAAATTTTCCCTACTACGTTTAATTCAGATGGAAAAATAGTATCACACCCAGCCCTCCAGTATAGGAAAGACTCCGTTGATCAATCTGTAAAATTATTGTAAAAGTCAAATGATGCACAAACTTATCAACCTTTGAACGACTCGTGAAAAAATTATCGCAATTTCGGCCCCACACCCAACATTACACCAAAACCAAATATTAGTGTATTTAAATTGCCCCTTTCACACAAGCTTACTGCAGTGTGTATTTGGTAACTTGTTCATTTCTTTAATCGGAAATTACCCTTGTACTTGCAAAAACGTTCAGATATCACGAGAATCGCGAAACGACACTAACTTTTTCTCAAGATCGAATTCTATCAATAATCAGCAATATTTCAGACCAAATTCTTTTAAACTAGGCCCTTCTTTAAACCGGAATGGTGCTTGTCGCCCAGATGCAGTGGCGAGCAAATATCTGAATCAGCGTCTACCAACGAATCAATTTGTGCAATCGCCCGAGTGTCCGTTGCAGAAAACATTGGCAACGCACTGACAGTAAGACTTAAAATTTCACAACTTAATAAAAGTGAAGACACTTTTATCGTAGATACAGAAGCTGACGTCAATGCTATAAATAGTTGTTTTCGTACCTGGTGGTGCATGTCGCCAGGGCAAGCACCAGGCCCGAGGGACTCCCTGCGCTTGCCCTGGTTGAATGCGCACCAGGTACGAACCCTTTTTTTCTACCGAAGGCACACCCAACTCTCTATGTAGCCTAAGGTAGGAAAGTATCTTTATTACTACCAAATGTTATTATTAATACTGATACAAAAATTGCTCTTATTGGATTAACTCCTTAAAATATCATATCATTAGGAACAGTAAAATTAAACATACTTAATAAAAATCACAATTTTTCACGTCTTATCACAAGAAACACCCTTCAGTAAGACACGTATGTTCAGAAATTTATTTCTTGCTCAAAAATGGGCCAGGCCTTGATATGGCACAAGAGCCTTGACATTGAAAAGAAGATCTATAAGTCTCATTCTATTTATAGAAAGAGTTGCAACAATAAGCGATGAAGACCGTGGACTTAAATTGCTTGATACAACGACAGAAAAAATAAGGCAAGAAAATAATTTTTGTAAAATAATAGATAATATTAGCATACACGAAGAAAACTCGGAATCTCCGCCAACTTTTCAACATTTTAAACCTGCAGGAGTAACCTTTGGTCAAAATCGTATTTGCAAAATACCGGTAAGAATGAGAGTTCCCATAGAAATTCCTGTAATGCAAACTAACTGCCACGGGCAAGCATACATGCGCTTAATAAAAAATACTCCTGGTATATTTATAGGCGAAGCAGCGGTAACACACGATAAAGGCTGCTGTTTCACGATGGCTGTGAACACTAGACAAGAGTCAGTAGAAATCGAGATCCCTCCACAAGATCTAGTACCTTTTGATTTAAATAATTAAGAAAATTTTCTCGACTCAGATTGAAGTGATGATATTCCCAACATAACAACAGAGGAAATAATGAAACGTATTACGGAAAAACTTAGCTGGCATTATTATGATAAGACAAGTTATAACCAACTTTACAGAATCATAAAAGAGGATTAACATTTTTTTACATCAAAGGTGATGCTGCTTCACGTTCGTTGTATGTACAACATAATATACCAACAACTGACGATGAACCTGTTTTTACTAAACAATATAGATACCCTTCTGCTCTACACAAGAAAGATAGAGATCAGATCTGTAAACTATTACAAGAAGGAACCTTTGGCTATTCTTATAGCCCCTATGGTAGTCCGCTGTGGATCGTCCCAAAAAAGCCAGGACCCAACGGAGAAAAGGAACATCGTCTCGTAATAGATTACAAAAATTGTACGCTAAAACTATCTCTGATGCTTACCCATTGCCTAATATTACAGAGATATTAGAGCAAATTGGTGAGTCAAAATTTTTCTCAGTATTTGATTTAGCTAACGGATTTTATCAAATTAATGTATCTCCAGAAGATCGCTATAAAACAGTTTTCAGCACTCCGTATGAACATTACGAGTATACAAGTACGTCATTTGGATTATGCAATGCACCTGCTACATTTCCGACTCTTGGATTCTGTATTATCAGAATTACAAGGCACAGAACTATTTATATATTTAAAAGATATTATAATATGTGCCAAAATTTTAGAAGAACATGAAATAAAAGTGAGAAAATTATTCAAGGACTATCAGATGCTGGTTTGAAATTACAGCTAGATGAATGCGAGTTTTTAAACTCCTAAAGTTGAATATTTAGGACATAAAACAGATGGTTATGAAGTAAAACCCGATCCCACGAAACTTGAAGCAGTTGAGAATTTCTTAATACCAACATATTGTACGAAAAATCGAGAAGTCTTAGGACTTACAAGATATTGTAGATGATTTATTAAAGATTATGTTGAAATTGCAGAACCTTAAACACTATATAACGGAAAAGTTAAAATTTGAATGGACTAAGGCTCAGGAAGAGAGCTTTGGAAAATTAAAATCAGCCCTGTGTGAGGCTCCGGTACTTCATGTGTAGATCTCAACAAACCATTTATTATTTTGACTATCCTGTAGCCTAAATGTCTCGCACCCTTAATGAATGCGAAAGAAATCACTCCACTACTAAAAAAGGGTGTTTAGCAGTAATAGCCGCCGTACAACATTTTTGACACTATTGATACGGACAAAAATTTACAGATTACGGAGACTACGAGCTTTCGACATAGATCAAATCTATGAAAGACCCCACGAGTTGCCTAAATCGATAAAGAGCGAAACTACGCGAGTACAACTACACCTGTTGGTACACATCCGGACGTTTAAATTCAAATGTTGACGATATGACCAATAATCCCGCAGATTCTCATGAAAAAAATACCGTTAAGGATGACATAGATTTTAAGGAGAGGCGTAAAAGAGTTTAAAAAATTTCAACATCCAGCAGTAACAGAAGCAGTAGTCGCTCTAACAGCTCGAGCTCCGACAGCGAGTATAGTAATCATAAAACATCACAGTCCCGTATGTTACACTTAAAACCTTTTTTAAAAATTTCTTGACGAAAAAAACATCTATTGCACGTGCTAACAAAGCTTGTAATGTACATATTCGAAGCTCAAATAAGCTCGAATCCACTACTACAGCAAAGCAGGTAACAAGAGGAAGAAAAAAGGGCTCTACAACTTTTCATCTCATTATATCGCCAGGAATGGAAGGAGTACAAGGAGATCTCACTAGACTATCAATAGCTCAAAGGTAACTTCAATGCCAAACTCAAGAAAAACAAAGTTTACCCCCTCCTGACAGACCCACAACTACTTCAGACTCTGAGAACACAGAAAATTTAGATACATTGGAAGATGAAGAAAACTAGCAAGCACCGATACCCTAAAGAGATAAATCTCCACTTCCTAGCCTCTTGAACACTAAACTAGATTTTTCATCAATTTTTCACAATAAGAAGCTATTACTGAAGCCAGTGACTTAGAAGGAGTATTTAACCTATCAGCATAAGTATCAACTGCCGTGACTTCAACTAATAAAAAAATCGAAACTGCACCTCGAAAATCAGTAGGATTTAAGTTCGACACTGACTTATCAAGTACATGAGAAGAAGAAATGGTTACTAAAATAAAACTAAATCTGAAGCTGCAATCTATTGCTCGCAGATTAACGCATGAAGATGCTTTGGAAAGCAGTCCCGATGAAGAATATCCATCAACTAATAGTTTGCCGAGTACAAATATTACTGACCCATTCTTATACTGAGATTATTACATACCACTAGAACTGATAAATACAATAGGAAATAATGGACCAGAGTCAATCGTAACAAATTTTCAAAATTTAAAAACTTCATTTGTTTCACTACATTATTCCGATAGCTCTGAAAGTTCTATAGAAGAAATAAGCTTTCCAATAGATCAAAATCACGTATAAGACGCTCCAAAGCTGCATCTACGGTAATAGGAGACGATGTCGACACTGTCAAAGAGCCTCATGTTTCTATTATTAAATAAGAAGATAGTGAAAAAGCCAGAGAGAAAGAAAAAGCGCATGGCAGTATACCCAACCCACCTTCTCGTTCAAGTGTTAAGCAGTGAGACATATTCATATAACAACATTACACCCCGAAGCAGAGTAACTTGGTACCGTCTACTCGTCCTATAGAAGCATCCAAAATGTTAGAACAGCAATGAAATGCTGAACGCAATGACCAAGTCACTTGTTAGAAAAGTACTAGAATTAGACCTCCAATAAAAACAGAAGGGAATCTCTTCGAAATATTAAGCACACAAGAATGTTTAACATATGCAAAAGACAACATGGCAACGTTAATTTCGACCAACTTGACACTCACTTCTATGAACAGTAAATTATTATTAGATTTAAATTTTATCTCAAAATATGAATTAAATAAAACGCAACCACAAGTAGTCGACGTAGTAACAACTACTCATAAAATGAAGTTAGTATTCTGCTCGGTACAAACTATAACGAAGAACTAGGTTTTCAAATGTATGATTTGTTCAATCACTGCCGCGAACAGCTAAATACGAGCCAATGCGAAAAATGAGTACCTCTATCACACTTAAAACAATTACTTCAGAACATCAACTTATTACAATTCGAGATACTACAATTTTTCTCACCAACCATTAAACTCTTTGTTTCATGAATAACCGAATCTCATGGAATAAAGAAGAGAGGGGCCCTCTTGAATTTGTGGGATAGATGTCTAAGAAAATTTTTGGAACAATTGACGCAAACAATAAAGAAAAAGTTGCTTCTAAATTAAACAATATCTATTTAAAAACGGAATACATTTTTGTTTTCGTCACAAACCAAACGCATACCGCACGATCAAACTTAGAAACCCTTCACAAAGAAACGGAACAAACAAAAATCAATAATTTAAAACTTACACAACGAATATGGGAGCTTACCATGAATTCCACATATTTATCAGAACAGAAAAAAAATGATACAATCTCACGATCCATTATATTAGTATATGGGTCATACATTTCTAGGAATTCTTGTATTACATACTTCAATCCTATAAAATATTAATTAACGCAATCGAAACTACTGCTGAAGGTCATCTCCACCCCCTTCTACTTTTATCTAAACAATCGAGTCAAATAGTAAAAGAAATTTACTCATTTAGTAACAAACATTCTCTACCAATAGATGAAGCACAAATTACTGTTGCTTAATTACAGCTTTTTCCGTACAACAGCTGTAATGAATGATGAACGATTAGCAGTTACAATTATATTACCTTTAATCGGAAAAGACAAATATAGTACTTACAAAATGCATTCACCCCCCATGCCACAAAATATACACCAAAACATACAAGGTTACGTTGGTATTAAGCCCAAAACAGACTATTTAATTATAAACCACCATCAAGGAAATTATTTTCAAGCTGATAAAGACTACATAAATGAATGTATACACTATGGTCAAGAATTGACACTCAAGGGCACTGGAGTTTTAACATTAAGCGGGCAGTACACGGCACATTCTCGAGATGTCATTCTATATGTCATAAACTTAATAAAACTAATTTACACCTATATATACAAACCTGAGTTAACCCTACATCTATCCACACTACTATCTTAAGATCTACTTCCTCGCGTTACAAAAAAAACGTTTGATTTAGAGGAAGAAGAGTAAATAATAAATACGAAATGGGCTCAATCAAATAACGCCTTATCACTATAAGATATTGAAGAAAAACTGAGAGAAATTGCAAACCATAAAAAAGAAAAATTCCTAAAAAAATATATCCTGCTACAGCATTTGGAGGAATCTTAATTATCGTAATCATCATACTTATAATTTATCAATTCGGTTTAAATTGGTCATATAAAACCAGAAACCAAAGGACCCACGCTATAGATCGTCCAATATCTCTAAACATAAGACAACCAGTTGAAGAATCCAAAATTTTTGCAATTTCAGCAAGACCATCAATGCAACCTATACTTATTCAGACACGTGCTTCCCTTAGGACACAGATATTGTTTACGCTCATTCTGTGGGGACCAGAACATTACCCTCTAAGAAACGTATTAAATTACCCACATGTCATGCATTGGCATCGTCATACACTTATACTATTATTATTATTTTCTTTTTCGTATCTTTTCATTTTTTTTTCTCTCTCTCTCTCTTTTCTTTCCTTCTTTTTCTTATTCGTTTCCTTTTTCCCTTCCATCCTTCTCAAAAAAAAAAACTAATGAAATAAAATGAAATGGAGTGATGGGTCTTAAAACTGCTGACGGAAGCGAAAATTTCACGTTCTATGCATATACACATTTACCTAATGTGCAATGAAAATCAGCTGCTATAAGTGTATATACAGTGACTTGGCGCAGTAGAACAATGATATACGCCGACACATACTGTTGCACGGACTCATATAGTTATCTGTGTATGCACGTGACTGACTACGCATTAGAGTACTGTATTTCAGCGTTTCCGCTGTTTTCTTCGCATGCAGGTACAAATTTGAAAACAAAAAAAAAGGGAGAAAAACACTTAATGAAATATTTTTATTATGAGTTATGAAAAAAAAAATTAGGATAATTAAGTAAAAAAAAAAAAAAAACCAATTCATAATAGTAAAATCATTTATTTAAGAAAAAGAACCTTGTATTTATGTATGCATTTACATAATTTATTCAATTTTTCTTTTTTTTTTTTTTTTAATTCGTCGGTTGGGTCAAATACTTATACCAAATATTTTTCAATATAAAGTTTTAAAGTAGCATAATGCGCGGATATCCCAATATCTGGAGGTGTATGAAGTATGATTGCAGCGTAAGTGAATAATGTTCGGAGGTTGTATGCATCCTCCTTAAAACATTAACCAACTTTGGCCAATTCTGCAATGAGTCGACGTTTATAGGCTCCTATGCTAAACCTCCTCAACCATTCTGCCCTTCAAACCTAAAAAAAAATGTAATTATTTGATCACATAATAATAATTTTTGTTTATTAAATAACTGTTAAATATACTTTACCTTCATTTCTGAAACCCTCTCCAACTCAAGAATGGCAGTTTCAGTTACTTGTTCTTTCTCTTGGAAAAGACGTCATAACCCCAAAATGTCATTCCTCACCTGCGACATCATCATTCGACCACTCGGCACAATGGTGTATTCGTACCCCTCCATTATCATATCTCGCCCTGCCTCAAGTTGCCTTGATAAAATCTTGGCATACAAAAATATTCCACTATCCAAAGAAAAAAAAAAACTTTATTGTCACTGCAATTGACATGATCATTTGACTATTACTCCTTCTTAGTTACTTACTTCAAAACGTACTATACGTTTCGTCGAAGATATACAGGCTGTAATTTCTTATAGCTTATCTCAGCCCCTTCTTCAAGAAACAATTTGTTCCTCATAAATTTTTTAATCCTCTTCTCTTGGGTGAATTCCATCAACCCAAACTAAAACGCACACAAAAAAAAAAAAAAATAAAAAAGGGAGAAAACCTCCATAAATAAAATTTCTCACTCACAATAACTAATACTAAAATTTTGTTTACTAACTGGAACAGTTGAGCTTTGACGATACATTTTAATAAAGTCTTTATTAGTTAACGACACAAACAGAACTGATAGGAAGTTTTCATGACACACACCTTGCAAAACTGCAATTCAACAAAAATTTGAGTACGCTGGCTATTTAAGTATATGTGTTTATATGTTATACAGCTTTCAATTTTATTTTCTTGTCTTTTTTCCTCTTTTTCTTCCTTGTAATTCAATAAACAGCTCAGTTACTGTCAACACAATAAGTTAATACTAATGTTATAGAGTGTAATCTTTGTTAAAAATGTATGTTGTCATAAGCTCATAGTATACAACTATTTAGAAATTAAATCAATAATAGGATAAAATAATTACATTGACAGCAATCTTGTAAGGGAATAATTTCAGTAGATAAATTATAAATAAACATTAATTAATTAATTTCTAAAACTGAAATTTTTTCCACAGTAATTGAATGTAAGCAATATCCAAATTTATCACCAAAAATGTTCAAAAAGTTTTTTTTTATTATAACAATTCATATAAATAATCAATTAAAATAAAGCAAAAATTCTTTTTTACACTAATTGCTAAAGTTGTATCCTGTTTTTGAATTTTATATAACATGTGAGTATAAAACAAATCATACGTACGTACAAAACCATCAACGGAAGATTTCATGTTAAAGATGTGTTTCCATCCACTGATTTTCAACAATGTTTAATGTAACACTAGTGCAGTAAAAAATTGTGACAAAAAACTACAGAGAAAACAATGTCCAATAGTTTGTAAAATTGTTTCGCCATGGAAAAGATCAATGACAATGAATTTCACAGTGTTACAACACAATTTTACGCAAGATAAACAACGATATAACAAAAGCATGATAGCAATACTGCAGTACTCCCACTCACTTCACTTCGATGAAGCGTTACGGATCCCGCAGAAATGTCACATAAAACATCAACGTTATTAAGGTTCTTCGTAAAATGCAAAATATCTACACCTCCAGCATAAAAAACTTAAATCAAGAAGAAAAGTAAACGACAACTCGAAAATTACTCCAATCAATATGCCCAGAGACTAATCCGTTGCTTCAAATAACAAATTTATATTAACCTTATCGTATACTCCAGTTACAGTAAAGGCGCACTACTATACCATGTAGTGTCTAAAAAAAAGAAGAGAAAGAAAAAAAATAGCTGACTAGCAACTTAAAATCACTTTACTCATAAATCACGATACAGTAAAGTGCGAAGATCATTCCTACCGAATTAAGCAAAAATCGTGACCATTAATCTGCCATTTTGAACTTGCGAACCATTCTACAATAATTACTGTAGCACCACATCACCTAACATAAATTCAACACAGAAGATTTGCAACAGCAAAACCTCAAAAAATAATAATTCATAATATAAATTGTCTTGATTCATATGTGAGACATAATCTTTCTGTTTTATTCTTTTAATTTAATAATATATATATATATATATATATATATATTGCTAAGAAAATATGTATATATATATACATATTATAAGTATGTTGTATTTTAAGTACTTGACATGGGTTTGACTGTTTTCACTCTTATGATTGCCGAGATCGTTTTAACTATTAATTGCTGCGTAATTATTGCACCACGACTGTGCTCTTGTCAGTCGAGAGTAATTAGGTTAAGCTCTGATTGGTCGTTCGGATCCCCAACTTGACACATCCTCTTTAAACGCAAGAGTATAAAAACTCCTTCCTCATACCAATTTTTGCCTTTTCTCTTTCACCAAGTGCTTCAAAGTAACTATAAAGGTTAGAGAGTGAGTTCTGTTGCGTCTTTTAAGTGGATGTTTGGCTGAGTTCGG
Source organism: Copidosoma floridanum (assembly GCF_000648655.2). The sequence continues at coordinate 262,307 of NW_019379643.1, forward strand.
TAATTAAGCTACATATTAGAAGCGTGCATTTCAAGCAAATGTAAGACTTAGTTTGGCGACTGCGCTGTGTGAAAATAGCTCGAGCAAACTATACCACTATAGACTCGCCTAAAAAGTGAATCAAGGAAGAACAAGAAAGAAAACACCGTCAACTTGGGTTTCAACGTTAAAAGTAGCAGCCTAATTATTGTCATCGCCACGAGTACTCTCGTGTAGGATTAGGATTATCGTTGTGGTCAACCTTGTAAGATCTTACGAATGCGTGAAGGCAAGCAGCAGCTAACCAACGATTATAGAAGTAAGTTGAATTAAGAAAACTACGGCTTTTCTAAATTTATCAAATCATCAGATAAGACATAACTTGGTTGTTGATTAAATTAATTTTCTTAATTCGAAAATATTCTAATTACTAAGTAGTATGAAATATATCAAGATTAAAAATTCTAATTCGTAGAAACACAATTCTTATTTTATTAATAAATTAAATATCGAGGAAAAATTTAGTAGACAACGTATAATGAAGACCTTTCCAAGGACGTAAGATAAAAAGAGGAATAAGATACACTACTGCTGCATTACATAAGACATAAACTCAAACAGTAGGTCAACGCCAGCTCAGCTGACTTGGGCTGACGGCTGGTTCCTAAAGAAACAAAAATCAAATTTTATTGATTGTAGAATGAATCTACGAGTTCTGCCCTTCTTTTACAGAAATTTGGACGTAACAAAGGCACAATTACGCTTATTATAGATAAAAATTTCACGAGAAGGTTCTTTATAGTTTTCTTAAGCTTTATCACCTTGTATATTCTTTTTAATTGAAAACTAAGATAAAATTTCCGAAATTAATATGTTAAGATGGCAATACTAGCTTTTTTCAATATATCATGAGTTTGTGAATGATGATCAATTAATTCTATTGCTTAAAAATGAGATTAAAGATTAAGTTCATTAGTCTTTCATTTTTTCTGGTGGGTTGGCACACGGAGCTCGCACGGGGTTGAGCCCCGCTAGTGTATATATACTAGTAGCCCTCCAACCCAAGATTAACTAAATAGAACACCGCTGTGTGTTGACATTTAACGTGAAACGATTTCAGTTGAAAATTTTACATCTGTTCCTGACACTTATCAAAAATCTTTTTACTAAAGAGATATTGTTTATTCGGAATCCGTACAGTTTCTTTGGTCAAATAATAAGCTATAAAGTGAAAAAAATATAGATATGCTGAAAAGTACTATGCGTTTCTCATGCCATGAAATAATCGTTGGTCCTAAAGAGCTGGTAGCTTGCAATTTCTCCCGTATAAAGGTGTAAGGATGTTAAATTTACATAAAATATATAATTAAACAATTTTTTTTCTTATCTCATAGCTTTATTACCAGAGCAACAATGTCCTGGAGTTGATTTTCTACATTTTTATCGCCGCACAAATACAAATACATATTCTTCCTATATAAAAATCTGGAAGATTTAAGAGATTACTGTGGGGGTTTAAATAAAAAAGCGTATTCCTTACTTAAGAAAGTCTTCATTCATTTGTCCATTTTGATGCTGCTGCTTCAATCTCGATAAATGTTTTGCGTCAGTTTCAACGCCTAAAATTGTATACATTAAATACATTTTAAGTTTTCCTTCCAATTTGCCCTCTGGTGACGTTTGGCATGGTTAAGACTTTCGTGACCCTTAAAAGTTATTTTTGTCAACCTTGTTAAGTTCTTATAAATTTTTTGGCAAGATAGTTCGACGTCCGATGGCCCTTAAAAGGGCCGGTGAGCTTAACTCTTTCTTGACTGAAGTTCACAGCAAACGTGACTGCCTCTTCATCTTAGGGTGATTTTCTTTGGCTTGTTACTGTAGCTTGGTATTGTAGGTAGCCGGTTTGTCTCCCGTGTAATTGTCGAAAAATTTACTGCTGTTATATTCTTTCTTAATGTAAAAGTTTTAAAATCGTTGATTATTTTTATTGAAAAGCGTGCTTGTAAAAGTGTAATTTTAAAAAATATTACATTGTGGAGAAGTAAAACAAAGATTTTTGCAAGCCTCCATTATTGAGGACAGTTGCAATGGATGCACAGTGAGTATGCAAACTATAAAGATTCTAATACACAAGTAGACCGTACCTCTACAGCCCCTACTACCCATTCACCCCTTATGTAGACCCTGCTTAGCCGAGGCTGAAGAGAAAATTTTAATTCATAAAATAAAATAAATAAAATAACTAAAGTTATAACTAAAATGATCCATCAAACATATGCACGATATTCGAAAAAAGACGGAAATAATTTTAGTTTTTATTATTATCATTTACATCTAAGCTATAGACTCAGGCAAATCTAGTTTGCCTTGTATGCCCCATTATGATGTGGGCAAATAGTGGCTAGGTTTATTTTATTAGTTGGAGAAAAGCCTAAATCTGTAATATCACGAACATGGAGTTTGAATACCTACATTTATTGTTTTCTTCGTCTTCGCACTTTTTAAGCATTGTGTAGGTATTTTTAAATAATTTTTCTCATAGTATTGCACGCAATAATGCAAATTGATTTTTATAGTTCGTCTAGAAAGCTAAAGTTATACATTCTTGTTCTTCCAACTAATTAGACGTTTGGACTCTCTAAATATGTTTTGTTGTTGTGGGCAAAAGTTGATATTCATAGAACTGTCATGTTTGAAAACTAATAAATATTAAACTTATCCTTCTGTCAATAATAAATCCGACGAATTTTATGAAAATTCAACATCACTATATGGCATAAACCATTTCAGTTGAAATATTTTTGTCTAAAATTCTTTCTAGACTTGCACTGCGTTAGCATTTTCAGTAGCCGCTATCTATGACTAAATGACTGCATTTCAATTAGTTCTTTATCTCGTGAGTTTATGTTCATGTTTCACGTTAACAAAATCTTGAAATAGTCTTCAGCAAAAATCAAAATCATGTTTAAAAGTCCATTATTATTGATTAGAATTGTTTCATCGATAATTGTAAAACTAACTGGCATTTTTAGTCATTAGATCTATATTAAAATTAAGTGTGAGCCGATTTCTTATGAGGGTCGTCAGACCTTCAATCTTACATTTATCTATCTCTACAGCATTAATCCTATTTCTGATTTTTCCAAATAGATGATGAATGGCGTTCTCCAATGATTGGAGATGAATTATTCTCCAATTGAGTACTTGCTTTGAATGTATTACCATCTGACTTGACTAACCTTCCATTAACGTAAACACAACTATGTGAAGATAGCAGACATAGGCCTTGTTGTTGAGTTGATAAACGGATTTCGTTACTATTACTATAAGTTGCAGATGTGTATAGTTAATGAGCATATATCTCGTAGTATGCAGTGGACTCGTAAACGGTGATAGATGACCTAATGCTTAGAATATCTTACATTCTTAATGAAATTAAAAACAAATATTTACGAGTTAGTTTCCCCGTAGTTCCTTTCTCTGTAATTCTAGACTTCTTAGAAATTGAATGTTTTCATGCCATAGCTTTTGACATTTCAGCTCTCTTCTCTGTTAACGAATTGAGGGTTTGGATACCCATTGTTGAGTGAACGTTGAACTGCATGTTGAGCTGCTTATATACTTTTTATAATAGTAAACCATTTCCATTATGGCGAGAATTTGATATGCAACCTTATCGTTATGACTTCTGTACGAAAATTGACTCATTGTCTGTCTTGGTCAACAATACGTAATTGTGTATGATCAATAGCGTACCTAACAATCAGTCAATAAATTATCTGGGCAGAAACTTCCATACTCTTATATACTGGTGAAACTAATGGGAATAATTCGTGAATCATATAGACCTTTTTTCCGTTTGAATAGACTCCAGTAGTAATGTTGCACTCAACTCATCATGCGTTTACTTTGGTAATAGCTACAGGTAATTCTGATTTATGGGTGACGTTATCTTCTAAAACTTGTTTAGTGATATCTAAGAGCCTTTTTATAGAATCTTTCGATATGAAATGAATAGTATGATTACACATTATAGTATACTACGAATTGTAATAAATAATATACTATGAATTTTATACGTTATAAATACTATGATATATTGTCAGACCGTAATGAGTTCACTAAAAATGATTAGATATCTCGAATTTCTTAGCTGCTTGTTAGAAAAATGACCACTTGATCACGAATGTAAGATTTATTAATTTTTTTATTTATTTTTTTTCTATCGGGTTACCACGATAGCCTACTGGCCTAGTCACAGACGCCACCCACTCACCATCTATGTGTGGGGGTGTATTGCCACACCCATTTCCAAACCTTTTTCGTCATATCGTACCTGAATCCATGGGCACAGTGCAAGTATCTCCAGTGTCTTCGGTCCATATCTGAGTACCTTCGTCCATAGTGGGAATTGAATTCAATGTTAGGGGTTCTACGAAGCCAAGAACGTAGTTGTGCTTTGGGGATCTTTCGATTGGCGGAAAATACTGCGCTTCTAATACAGGAAAAGTACCTGATAGACTATGTGTCAATATTTCTTCTATGACTGTTAAAGAACAAATAAATGATTTCTGATTTCAACGCTACCTTTTATACTTTTTGACAATCTCCTCGACAATAATTGTAAATACAAAGTCTTGATATTTTCGATAGGCATATTTAACCATGTCAACTCATAAGTATAGCACCAAATATACAGGTGATTACAGATGGCCAAAGCTGTCAAGGTAAGTAACATTATTACCACGTTTTCCATAAGCTACCCAATGAGTTCCGGGTCAACTCTTATTGACAAGATTTACAACAGCAGTTTTACGATATTGTGGCCCAATCAAAGGTAAGTTAATTCGTATAAATACCCGACGAAAATGGGTAATTTTCAGTTTTTTACCATATTTAAGCAAATCAATGTTAGTTAAAGCTTGATCAGCAAATTTTATTTCATTAAGTTTTTTGTCGAACCTTCCCTAGCATATGGCTTCAAGTAAATACCTAGTCCAGTTTTATGTAGTTAAAGTTAAAAATCTTTTCCAAGTGCCACAGCTTCCATAGTTTTATTGTGCCTTTCGCTCTCCTGCAGCTGCTGTTTGGCAGTCTAACTAGCACTTGTACTTTGAACATTCCAGCTACACCATTTGATAGTGCACTGGTTGCACTCAAGTTAGTCAGTAAGGGTATTAGAGGTAGTGCACCGCCAGTTCGGGCAGGGAGAGGTAAGATACGTGGTATTTTACACTTTTCTTACCACCTGTTTTCTTGACTGTACTGCGTGCCCGTTTCAAAGCCGAAGTAATAACCTTGGGTGCATCTTTGCTTTTGGTATTTATTTTCTGTAATGCAGCCTTAATGGCTGTACTCATAGCAGTACACAGTCTTTTCTTATTTTTCATACCTATGTTCAATTTACTTTTAAGCTTCATAGTACTTGCAATAGCTAGAATATTTGCTTTTCCCCTAATACTTGAAACAAGTGCAAACATCCAATTGACATGGTGACGTACTACCCGACCGTATTCTAGCTATTTTCTGTGGTCCATCTAATTGTAGTAAGACGCACAGCTTATTTGCACTAATTATACAATCTTATTGACTAGGATTAAACAATATCTAGTTGTATTTAAAGTTCAAAAAGCTGTCAAAAAGAAATGTAGGTTAATAAAATTCGTAAAAGACAAGGTTGGAAAAGTACTTACCGATCCTCTTACCAAATGGTGACGCAAACGAAGAAAGCCAATAAAAGAAGTTATTCTGTAATGAATAGTTATTTTAATAATACTCATACACCAAAGCTTTGCTGATCAAACAAATTAAAAACGAAAAAAAATACAGCGATGAGAAGGATAAATTTTTTAAGTTTTTTGTCAGTCAAAGTGATAATAATGGTATCGACAATGTTAATTTAATTGTCACCATTCAAAATCATATGAATGTTGATAATGAAAAAACTTCCAGTAGCCAATGTCGACAAAAAGTTACTGAAAACTGAAAAATTTTTTTAATTTGATTTACGGGGTTTTAATAAAAAGGGGAAACGCACAACTTTGGAAATTTGCTTATAAACTCACGCAGCAATGAAACTCGGATAAATGAGATAAAAATTCCTATGACGGTTAGATTGATGAAGTTACTAGTAAAAACACATCCTTATATAACTCACATCATCTAACATGATCCAGATGAGCTGGTGGATCGTTGTTACTTACTCATAGCTGAAAGATTGACAGGAAATTGGAGCTATGATAATAAGATAATATTGATTACTAAAGAGTTACGAGAAGGAGGGTATATACACTGAGTTATGGGTGAATTTAAGTCAGTATCGCAACAAGCATTGACGTGTTTGGACGTAAGCTGGATAAAACTGAAAGCAGCAGCTGAGATATTCCCAGTATTGAATACAAATTTACTGCTGATGGTCAGTATTATTCATAGAAGATTATGCAATATTGCAGAAACAATGAAGCCAAACGATGCCATGAATATTGGCGATTTTCAGAAAGAGAAGTAAGTTCTAACTGATATGCAAGATAAGTGTTACAGTCAAGCCAAAGTACTTGCCGAACGTGGAGATCTTTTAATTTCAATAGTTCGGGAATCACTGAAGATCAATGAAACTTTGATTATTCTTAGTTGTTTAGAAAAGCATTTATTAAAACTGCATATGTATGTGTTACGATAGTGGTTAGCAGAGCTCAGAGCGCAATTGATGTTGGCTCTTTGCTAGTTGAGACATGTCTGAATTAACTACAGAAATAGTGGAGAGAACAACTCAATTTTACTATACACAAATACACACAAGTGGTCCTTATCAGTATCAAAATTATTTGCATTATATTGGCTAACATTTATACTGGATTGAACGTTAAGAGTCACAGTACTATAAGGAGATAAGATAAGACAATATAAGTTCCGAAAGTAAAGTATGTATGAATATAAGGTGAAATTCATGAAATTTATAAGGTATAATTTTAGATAATACAGAAAAGTTACAGATATTACAGTTCCAGGAAATCTAACTACTACGTTTTATTCCAAGGAACATTAGAAAATTAAGAAAGAAAATTAAAAGCTCACGATTGGCGTGAACAATAACCTAAAAGCAATATTGAGAAATTTACTTGCCTTATTTGCTCAGAAAATAGAAAATTTGGAGTAGAAAACAGAGACTATAAAAGAGATATTATCTTAGAACCCCATTATTACTCTAGAAGACAATGGAAGCAAATAAATATACTGGTTGTATTTATGATCTTCCTCTGCATTTACATACCAGACGCCAACGAGGATGGATCGGCAAAAAAAAATTATAATGAAAGAGATACAGAAAGCAGCTTGCCATAGCTATCCAATTTTAAAGTATAATATACAAGTAGCGGATTAAACATGACAAGCTGGTTTCGTTAAAATGATACCTTATGCTAGAGAAAACAAAGCTTATACATGCATATTACTGTAATGGAAATATTTTTGAAATATGTTTGGGCCATACCAGTTAAACACAAAATAAAGGATGATGTCATAACAATAAAATATTACAGCAATAAAATCCATGCTAAATCGAAAAAAAGTACCAAAAAATGGACATACTGACAGAGGTAAAGATATTTTCAATTTAAGTTTTCAAGACCTCATAAAAAGTATGAAATCCGTCTTTATTTAACTGACAGTTATCTTGAAGCATTAAAATGTAAAATTTAATTGCCTTCTAAAAAATATGTTAGATTTAGTTCAAATAGCAACTATAAATGGCTCCAGTTAATGTTTTCGAGTATGCTCTTCATCGTTTTATTTTAGTAATGTTTAAGGATCTTTTAGAATTCAGCTCGTAAGCTTTATTTGCTCCTTTCAATTTGATTGAAGTCTTTATTCAAATAATATCGACATATTTAGTTACTATATTGTTTAATAAAAACAATGGAAAGTAATTTATTTTTTCAAATAAAATTTATTTGCGTCACTGTAATAAAGTTAAGTATTATTTATGTTACTGATAACTAACATGCATCCATCACTGACGGTTGTTACTGCTGCTTTGCAATTTTCTAATGATTCATACAGTATTTCTCAGTGATCCGTTCAATTATACTAATGAGTTTTTGGCTGAAAAGAAGATCTGCTGTTTCTTGCTGTTTCTGCTTTCTCTGTTATCACCGGAACTACTTCCAGCGTGCCTCCACTGCTGTACCTGGCTTCTTAGGGTAGTCTGAGACTATTGATGTTCTTGAAATACACCCAAGTTATCTCAGTCAACACGTTATGCCTTACGTGTATAATGTATTCACAGGACGTGGGAGTCAAAAGTTGACTAAAACTTTAGAGGACAAGTGACATACATAAAGAGAGCAACTGTTTCTCTTGATGGTGCGTTTTTATAGCGTCAGAGCAAGTGAAAGAGGCCTTTGGTTGAATTAGGTAAACCAATGCACGATATTCTTGCATACTGCGTTGCCAGAAAAACCGTAGGCTTTCATGCATGTTATTACTCCATGTATTAGGAAATAACAGTACACCAATACTGAACGTATTTTTCTGACAGATGTGATTGAGATTTTGCATCAGTGATGATGTAAGCTCCCATCAGCAATGAAAGAAATTTCCTATCAAAGTTAAATTGTGACTAATAAATTTACGAATTTTACAATGAATCCGCTTGAAAATTTAACTTAATTTTGCGAGCGATATACTGTATTATAAGCAGATAATTAATGCACAAATAATAATCTATTCAGTAATACATACAACCGAATTTAAAGCTGATACACACACATACGCGTAAGCAATGTAAAAGTACCTTTTGTCATATGAGCTTGTGTATATACACATTAAATCTTGTAGAATTTTTCGAATGAATTGTGTTTTTACTCATAGTATGATTCGTCTGTATAATCTCAGGATGTAACAGGCCCCTTTTAAGATTGTTAGGGTCCTCAGCAACTATAAATCAAACGAGAATTCGTGCGAGTTGATGAGAGAAATCTGTACGAGATTAGTTTAGGTGTCTGTTATTTTCGATTTTGGAAAAATGATTGATCAATTATTTTTCACTTCTGCTTTCACTGTAAACTAGTATTATGAGAAGTGACATATAAGTATCAAGTTGTGAAGTATAATTGCGTACGTTAGGTATTTATTACGTTGTATGTTTTTCTCTTTACTCTCTTTTTTTTTTGTTAGTTTGATGATTAAAGCTGTGAATTCGTGGGGTAGTAACATGCAATGAATAAAACAGTGTTAACTTTTGCTTATATTCCAGAATTGTTGTTCATGTACTACGAAATAGAAGGTAAAGACAGAGAAAAGGAACGATGACATTAAGTTTTTTATTGCTAATTTTCTTCTAGACTTTCTTGGCTTAGAATAAAAAATCTAAAGCAGCTCGAGAAATTAAATTTAAAATTACTGAATGTGTAAATGAATCTTTTTTTTCGAGCAGCAATAAGCCGTAGTTTTCCTACGAAAATTAATTTATGTATTAAAATCAATGTAATGCTCCTAACGAGGGTGTTAATTTACTTTGTGGCTATTGTTTGCTTACTTTTTTCCGTCAGATATTTGATGAATTTATAGTGACCTTGTACCGATAAGTAATCATCTGACAATCTGTTGAGAATTGGTGGTGCTAGATATTTCACAATTTTTCATACTCTTTTCACTGTATTATGTTGCATTATAAAAATTTAATGGTCATTTGATCTACTTTTTTCATACTTATATACGAATCGTAGTAAATTTTCAGATTTTACCTTTAATTTTTAAATATGTATGAATTAAATTGAAGCAATAATTGTCGTAATAACCAAATTTACTATTAGGCTTTTAAAAATTATTGCTGTATTTCGATAATTCGCTTATTATTTTTTCATGGCGATATTCTAAGGTTTACTTCATTATAGTTAACGCTATTATTGCATCATTTGACTCTGCCCATTCATTGATCTCATTTTCTTTCTTCCTCTTGTAGATCAAGAGTAAAGTTATTATTTTAGATTTTGATTTTTTTTTATTCGGGAGGGTTCAATAAATTTGCTAAACTGCAGGGAAGTTCTAATCTGCAGTAGCAAGTCTCTATAAATTCCAGCATCGTTTCTCTATACAGGGTGTAGACAGCAGGATGAGCAATACAATTATTGCTTTTCAGTAGTATTCCGGTACCTTCTAATTTAATTTCAGTCGACTGTGTAGTTGAAGGATTATTTCCACACAATACTTGTACCTTGGTAGTATTTGTGTGAAGTATCACCACTGTTCGGTGGTTTTAAGTCTTATTCAATAAATTTCCAACAATCGACATATAATGCGGCCAGCCTTGTTGTAATAATGCATGTATGTATTGAAATTTTATAGTACACCTATGTATGCATAAATTGTGTTGCATGTATCAATGATTAGATTGATTTTCCATTTCTAATAATGTATACCAATTCAAAAATTGTAATAAACAAATTAATTTATTATATTCCAAATTGACAGGAAAATTTCTAAAATAATTAATTGCGAAATTGTAAGCTTATTTGTCACGCTTAAACTTGTATTTGGTATTTCTTTTATTCCTAATGCAAGCTTGCATCATCAGTGATCCAAAAATTTCAATCACACTCGTCAGAAAAATGCGATTGGTACTATTGTATTGTTATTTTCTAATACCTGACATCAGAACATAAAACATCGTCAAGCCTACAGCTTTGCTGTTAATGCAGTTTGCAAGAATATTGCACATTGGTAAACCTAATTTAACCAAAGGCCTCTTTTACTCCCTCTTACGTGATAAAAATGCACCATCAAGAGAAAAAATTTTTTTTATTTTACGTCTGTCACCTGCTCTTTAAATATAACTCAAATCTTGACTCCTGTTGGCTGAGGCAACTCAGGTGCATTTTGAGGACATCAACAGTCTCGGACTACGCTAAGTAGTGATGTACAGCAGAAGAGGCCCAATTAGAAGTAGCAACCGTCAGTGATAGGTGTAAGTTAATTATTAGTAACACAATTTATACCAAAGCCTGTTAAGGTGATCCAAATTGATTGCATTTAAAAGAATAAGTTATTTTTAATTGTTTTAATAAAAAAATACAGTGACTAAATTTATTCACATCATTTAAATAAAGACTTGTATCCAACTCCAAGGAACAAATACAGATCATGAGCTAAATTCTAAGAGATCCACTAACGACACTAAATCAAAATGGTTAAGACCATACTCTAGGCACGTCTGGTCATAACAGTAAAATGCTATCCAAAAAAATTTTAATGCTTCTGTTGACAGGCACATAAATAATGAAATTTGGTAGGATTATTTACATTATCTTTAAAAGCAAGCATACCCAGTCAGCAATGTTGAATCTTAGATGTGTGATTCTAATGCTTGTCGGTAAATTAGAAATTCATTCGACCAATGGTAAACAAGCGAATGTTGATACATCTTAATTATTTATCAAGAGGTGCATATGCATAGATGGCGGCACTTTCAATACAAGCACTCTATATCCTCCATACATGCCCTTTTTTAAATATCCAACATACTTACTTAAAACTCACAATATCACACCACATTAATTCTTCTTCAAGAAAATTTTCTTAAGAAATAAATAAAAATAAGAAAAATATCCTCCCCGGGTGCGGATCAAACACACAACCTCCTGTTTACTAGACAGTTGGACAGGAGGATATTTTTCACATTCTTATTTATTTCTTAAGACAATTTTCTTGAAGAAGAATTAATGTGGTGTAATATTATGAGTTTTAAGTAAGTATATTGGATATTGAAAAAAGGGCATGTATGGAGGATATAGAGTGCTTGTATTAAAAGTGCCACCATCTATGCATATGCACCTCTTGATACAATGATTTAGATGTATCAAAATTCCCTTGTATAGTATTGGTCGTAAGAATTCCTAATATTAAATCTTGTTATCTTTAATGCAATCATTTAAAAATTTTTCGTTGGCAAAAAAATAGTTTTTAAAATTATTGCTTTCGGTCAGGTTACTATGTCGAAGCTCTATGCTGATGTATTCTTTCAAATCTGTATGTAAATTTCTCGGAACCGGGATTGAGTGCATGGCGTAGTTACTGAATTGTTCTTGACTTATCAGTGGGAAACTAAGTTTAACTGCTAATCTCCTTCCTGTTACTACCAAATTTATTTTAAACGGTGCGTGCAGGTATTGAAGTATTACAGTCGAACCGTCCCAAGCTAGTGAATGCTCTTTTTTGTATGAATTGCTTTTATTACAGATTTTTAATTGTGATTAATTTTTAGTGGATTTAGGTATCCTTGTGACGTGTTTTTTACTGCTCTCATAAGTATTTTGTAAGAATTTGATATGAAAACTAGGGATTTTTCGAAATACTTAGTCCATTTTAATATTTCTATTGTAATTATCCAATCGACACGCTTCTTTAGTTAATTTTTCCAATTTTTTGAAATTCATTTTTATTATGTCATCCATGTTTCTCTAACTTTACGTGTATTTTTTTCGAGATTTCAGTGCATAATATGAGCTTGTTTTGCTTTAAAATACAACTTTATTTGTGTAGAGTTGTAAAGATTATTTACATCTGCAAGTATAATGCTAGACTTAAGTGTTGGCAGAAGCAGAAGGGCAATGTTTTTAGTCAACATATTGATCGGATCAATGTGCAACAACAATTTAAAAAAAATTTTTTTTTATACTTTTCCAGTTGGAAGTATTTCTCGTACCTCAGTTAACATTAGTCCATTGAGGTATTCAAGGTGTCTAGTTTTATCAAATTAGTAGAATGGTACAAGGATCTATGTCACTCAACGTGAGTTTTGTGGTGTTAATGTTTTAGATAAAATAAAAGTTCTGTATTGGTATTTATTAATTTGCTTTTTTTTCAGATTGGTATGGTGAATTTCTATAGAAAAGAAGGGCGTTTGAGTCGTTTTTCTGATAACCTATTTGTAGAGACAACGGTTTAAATAAATTTTGAAGCGACTTTCATTCGATTTAACCCTACAAGGTTTGATAGAGTTAGTTTAAGTATTAGTTCGTGTGTACATATTTGCTTTATGAATAAAAAAAATGTTATTCATGTATCTATTCGTTTAATGGTTTTATTTTACTATTATAATTTTTTTAAGCTTCTAATATTAATGTTGTGAGAGTTTTTCAAAGATTAGATTAAGAAATATTTGACCAGTCTAACGGGAAAATTTTTTCAATTCCGAGGATCGTAAGGTGTCATACTGAAATGAATGTCGACGCGTGTCACTAGAGATTTATCACAGGGATAGTGATATATTTCGTTTATGACTTTTGTTTGGAAGAGGAGAAAAGAATTGATAAAATTATTTTATGTAGGCGTGTGCGTTGAAGAGTTACTAATAATCAAAATATTGTTTTTTAATAAAACGAGTATATTAATATAAAGAAAACTCATTTAAAATCATTATGATTAACTTCTTGACAAAAACTTGATCCAAAGGCTAGGACTACGGCCCAGGTAGTGCATAAATGTATATTAACTGCATAAATATATACTGGCATAAATCTACTGTAGAGTACTATAGCAGGGGTTATGGTAAGTATATGCATATAATGCAGTCGGATCGAAAATAACAATGACCATTTCAGCGAATCATAAGAAAAATCATATGCACGGCATTTTGCTGCTTTGTTAAATACTTTAAAGTGAAATACAATGTTTAATTTTGAGGAACATACAATAAAATTGTATGACTGATTTTTTACAAAACCAAGTTTTTTTTATTGTCACATCATTACTGCTAGCAATAACTCAGAAATACTTTCTTGATCATTAAATAGTTCATAATCCACTTAGAAGTTTAATATTAATTCATTTTTTTAAACTTGTATTCGTAGCCACTAACGACACTAAATCAAAATGGTTAAGACCATACTCTAGGCACGTCTGGTCATAACAGTAAAATGCTATCCAAAAAAATTTTAATGCTTCTGTTGNTCCTTATTTTTTAATATAAATACATTAATTTATACAAACACCTATATCGCAATTATAGTCTCATAAATCTACAAATTTAAACTTTCTATCACCATTACAAATTTTTTTTATTTTCTTCAAAGTTTGTGCACTTTCAGAATTTTTTTCAGTCGTCCAATTTTCTTATTCATAAATTGTTCAACGAATAAGTAAAGAAACAAATAGATAAAAATTAACAAAAAGAAGCTTAATATAAGCATGTGTGTTAATATACACATACAAGGCGTTTCGCGTCAGCTCACACACCCAGTAGCGCAAGCTCAAAAACACCTACTTTTCAGCCAATCTTTACTATTATGTAAAATACTAAAAAAAATACCACAAATACAGATTTGGTGTACTTTTTCCTCAGCTTTCCGGTAAAATTATAAGAATTTCAAAAAAATTTCATAACCTCGAAAAACGAAAAACAAAAAAAGAAAGCGTTATATATCAAAAAGTACATTTTTTTATAGCTTCAATCAAGAAATCAGGTCTTTTTACGTCTATGTAGCAGTATTTAAGACGGTATTATTTTTGGTTTTTCGAATATGAAACTTTAAAATTTGTGTTTTATTGCAGCAGCGATACATACAATGAGCTGGGTACGGCTTTATAATAAACTGCTATTTATTTGTTTGCAAATGAAACATTAACAACGCATTATTGTTTAATAGAAAATTGACAACTACTAGCATTTCAAATGTAAACAAACTCAGTCCAGTTGCAGCAAAATATATGTAAGAATGAATGTGCAAGTAGCACACTACGCAGCAGACTAGCAGACCGCTGCTACAATAAAACACAAATTTCAAATTTTTGTATTCGAAAAACAAAAAATATTAACAACGCATTATTGTTTAATAGAAAATTGACAACTACTAGCACTTCAAATGTAAACAAACTCAGTCCAGTTGCAGCAAAATATATATATAAAAATGAATGTACAAGTAGCACACTACGCAGCAGACTAGCAGACCGCTGCTACAATAAAACTTAAATTTCAAATTTTTGTATTCGAAAAACAAAAAATAATACTTTTTCAAAAACTATATTGACGTCAAAAAACTGATCTTTGATTTGGAGCCGTAAAAAATGGACTTTTTGAGATATAGTGCTTTCTTTTTTTTTTTTTTTTTTTTTTTTTTTTTTTTTTTTTTTTTTTTTTTTTTTTCATTTTTTGAGGTTATACAATTTTTTTTTCAGTTTTGATAATTTTATCGGAAAGCTGAGGAAAAAATACATCAAACTAAAAAGTAGGTGTTTTTGATCTTGTGCTACTGAGTGTGTGAGTTGACGCGAAACGCCTCACGTATATGTGTACATGCATGAATGTCTATTGCCCACGAAGATAACATATCTATACAGAAATACTGATAACAGGACCTAGTATTAAGCCACAGCCGTCTAGTTATCATTTTTTATTAGGATGCAGCTGTTTCATAAAAATAAATTTTGTTATCCGATCGAGAGTTCAGTTAAGCTGCTTTATTGGGAAGATAATGCTTAGCTGGGTGATCTATATTCAGTTCATTTCATAGAAAAGTTAATTTCATGTTCCAGTAAATCACAACGTCATGTGAAAAGATATTAATTCCAAAATTTATTTTATTTATTTATTTATTTTTATTTTTGGTTGCAGCGTTTTACTTTGTTGATATGTTTGTTACTCATTTCTCTATTCTCTCATTCTATTAAATCGTTATTATTGTTACGTGTTACTTCAATTTTAAAAATTTCGATAAAAAATCTATATGCTGTTCCTTTCCAGGATTCTTTAAGTACACAGGCTATCATTCAAAGTTCCAAGTTTTGTGGCTTTGACTTCTTGTCGTAACGTGATTATGTATTTTGTTTTGATATTTTTAGTCTGTCTCGAGACATTTCTAATTAACTAACGCTTTTTCCTGTAGGAAACAATCTATTTTATTCATTTTACTTCTATATTTTTTTTCTCTTTTTTGTCCTTATTTTTTAATATAAATACATTAATTTATACAAACACCTATATCGCAATTATAGTCTCATAAATCTACAAATTTAAACTTTCTATCACCATGACAAATTTTGAATAAAGCATGCTCTTAGACTTATTACCTTACAAGTCTTCGATAGCTTTGGAGATGCAATCTGGAGCGAAGATTTGGAACTAGTCATTGATTGTGAAGACGGACTTGCATCTGAAGTAGATTTTATTTTTCCTAAGCTTTGTCCGTATACCTTTTATTCTTCTCTAACTCTGATAACTTTCTTGTTGGAAGAAAGTTGTTGTTGGTGATACGGTTTAACCCAGAAAAAACGATTTTCTAAACCAAACCAAAAAAATGTAATTTTTTTTTTTAGTAACCGGGTTACCACGATAGCATACTGGTTTAGTCACCGGGGCCATTCACTCACCACCTATGTGTGCGGGTGTATTGCTGCACCTATTTCTAAACTCCCAACTGATATCATACCTGATCATACCATGGGAACAGTATAAGTATTTCTGGTGATACATCTTGCCAGTTAAGATGACACTCTCTGCATGGTAGATCGGGTCCACTCCCCACTGTGTAGCCTTTTCCCGTAGAAGACTCAGTATTCCAGTACGTCTACTCCTCGATAGTTAAGCTGGCGCTCTCCGCCGAAGCATCGGATCCAGACTAATTAACATCTCCGAAGATGCCCCATGTTTCACGGACCACTCCTCGCTAGTAAGGCTGGAAATCCATAGTCGGTGTCTGGCATTGGATCCGCTAACCCCTACCTATAGCCCTATCACTGTTTTGCATTCACCCAAGCTCAAAGATCTGTAGGGCAAGGAAAAAACCCTGGATTGACTCTGAAAGAAAAGTCCACGGAAAAACCCGCTCTAAAACAGTCGGGGTTGCACAGGAACTTTTTCCCGTGAAAACAGTTTTTGAAAAAATCTGCACTCACCAGGAACTGAACCCACGACCGTTAGAACGGCGTTGTATCAGTTACAAGCACGCTCACGACTGAGCCAACGCCTCTCCTTATGTAGTATATTTAGTTATGCCTTAGTTTGATATCGGTAGGCAAAACGGTGAGGTATAAATCGGTAGGATTATTGAAGCTGAAATCCCATCCAGAAAAGAATCTTATTTTTTTATGAACATTTTTGTCTAGAGTATGCTTTAGCTTACAGTTTATTCAGTAAAAAAAAGCTTCTTACCTCGAAATCGACGAGCCAGACGAGACTATGTTTGTATTATTAACTCAAGCCATCTTCACAGTTATATGACATCTGTACCCCTGTATTTATGATACACCGTAGCCAAGTGAGTAAGATCATTTTGTTTTTGCTGATCATACCTTTAAATCCCTTCTACAGTTTTTTTACTGGAAGTTTGTTATGCCAGTTTGGTACGGGGATCTACCTAAGACAAAATGTAACACTACGAAAAAGTGAAACAGAAAATCGTTACAAAAAACTGTAAGAGATCGAGAAAATAAAGGAGGCTAATAACTAACTTCTCTCATGGACTACATCTGCTCTCCCCTCACTGAGCACTTGCTCCATCATTTTCTCTCTCTCTCTTGCTCTTCCTATCTTTTTTTTTACGTACTATACCACTGTACCGTAAGGCTATATTATATAGTTTTGAAGGCAAGGCTTTCCACACTGACCCCCTCCCCTTACATCTATATTTGTTAATTTCATCAGTTTTTTATTTAATGAAACCGAATAATAAAACTCCCTATTAATTTTTTTGTGGCCCCCTGCCTTCCCTTTCAAAAATTTTAGTGCCTTTCCCACCTCCCTCCTCCGCAGCCCCCTGCATCATATTTGGAACATGTGCAACCGTTCCAGCACCCTTCGCAATATAAGAGTGTATTCTACACGTTTCTCCATTATTTTAACATCATAAAGTTTTTCTGTATTTGTTCTTGTTCCATCATTTGTAATATATTTTGAACCACTGTTATCCTTATAGATAGTTTATATTAAGTCGTTGAAGCTCCTGCTGGCTATAGATACCAGCACCACGCATGAGTTAATCGAAGGAGGCTGTATCCGGCTGCAGAAAGAAATGGCTAGCCATAATTTGATTTATATATGCCCTAGGATTTAATAAACTTGGTGATTCGTAGAGAATTAAAGTATTTTCTTTATATTCTATTCCACGTCAACTTTTGTTGGTGTATAAAAAATGCTACCAATAGTGAGATTTCTAGTTGGAACAGAAGGGGGGGTTGGAGGCTGGTACCTATTAATTGTTGACTGGTTCTTCTGATGTAAACGTACGTTTAGCCAGCAAAGATAAAAAAAAAATTAGATAAAGTTTAAATAAATCTTAAGGAATTTATTCTTACCCTGAAACACTAGGTATTTAATACAGTGTACAATTATATATAATACAAAAACAGATATAGTTTATTGAATTTTATTCCTATGTAATACGTACAATAAGGCAGCATTCAAGTTAATTTATTGTAACATAATTTAACCCATGAATAGCATGTTTACCGCGGTTAAGAGATTAGAGGTATGCTCACTTAACAAAAAAAATGTAAGAATGTCCATTAACAGACAAAAGGTAGACTGCTAATTGTAAGCAGAGGACCTCTGACACTGAAACTCGCTGGGAAAAAGGGCAGTCAAGAGCAGATCACCATTTCTACGTAAGCTACACGTCCTTTATTTAAAATAAATAGTCGTTTTTTTTATAAAAGAAGTATAGTTATTTTCTTTAGCTGCCTTCGTAAAACATCTTTTTTGAGTACTTCTGAGAAATTTCGTAGTCTTCCTAATCTAGTAAGGTTCAGTTTACCATATTTTTTTGCCTCCTCGACAAGGAAAAAATGATTATAAAAATTTACTTTATTATGTCATGAAACAATATTTAACTTATCCTTTGATAGTTTCTGAGATTAGAAACCAGGCCAAAAATAGGCTTATACATTTATAAGAAAGTATTAATTAACTTAATATTACTTCTGTTCTTACTTTCTAACTACTTTACAAAGAGTTTTGTATTTTTCTCAACTTTAACTGGCAAACTTAGAAAATGAAGTATTCATCTGATGTTAGAAAATTGGGTGATTGGTGCGCTGAGGGGCGAAGCTCTACAAATATATACATCGTACACTAGTGTATACACATGACGTTGTCTGTCATATTCTTATTATAGTTTACAGATAATTTTACCAGAAAATTTCAGGATTTCTTGACAAAATTCAACTTTTATTTTATATTCCTAATAATCAAACTTTTAATCAGAGTTCGACGTGACAAAGGGTTTTTAAAAAATAACCCACTACAAATAATGAAGAGTGTAAACAAATTTCCCTTCTTATAGTACGGATTATTCAAAGGTAGCTTAGAACGTACACAGCAATTGTTGCTTAGTTAAAAATTCTATAAAAATTATTATCTTTGTTGCCTCTATCTACCTGTTGAACATTTTTCGTATTTTTAAATAATTTTACGTTTATGTTTGTGCAAAAAAGTTAGATATAGTTTTTGCATTCTTGTTACAGTTTTGTGTACATGCTGTCATTTTCCTTAATGTTTCCCTTTTTATTTTACTAAGATACACAGAAAGCACTGAAAATTAACGTAATGTTTTAATATCAACCATAACATTTTTATTTGTGCAGAATCATGATTTGGCATGTTTTAAAATATTTGAGGTTGAGCATACTCACATCCATAGAAAATTATTTTTTATTTTAGTAATACCTTACTGAACAAGAAACAGTTTTTTCCAAAATTACCTCTCTTATTCTATGATGAAACATTGTGACCATCGGTCATACAACTACGTAAAAATGGATAAATTTTTTTTTCTTTTTTGAATAATTACTCAAAATGAAAAAAAGAAAGGGAGAGACCTTTTTTCTTTATGTATACGTTGCTGTGTGAGTTTAAAATTAGGTGCTCATCAATGTCAAGCACGCTCACGCATAAGAAAGGTACTACCTGTCTCTCTCTCTCTCTCTCTCTCTCTCTCTCTCTCTCTCTCTCTCTCTAGTACGTCGATCTCCTAAATAAGGACAGCAAAGATTTGTATGCCACCCTAAAATTGAGGTCTCATGCTGCAGCTAGATGAGAGACCCAACACTCTAACTTGAACTCCCTTGCTTGGAAGGCTACGAAACGTCTCTTTCCAATTAAGTCTTGGTTAGCAGTCATTCGTTGCGTGCCTTCCAGGGTTTAACATAAATGTGTTCTTTGATTCATGCGTTGATTATTATTATTATTACCAATTGTTTCTTAATTTTCTGAAATATTCGAAGCGCAAAGGTGCTAATAAATAACTTTTCGTCGCTCTTAGAATTATTTCGCATTCTTATCTTGTAAGCCGTAGTAGTTTTATAAGATTGTCTTTCATTTTGATTTTGTTATTGTATTTTGAAAATAAGCCTAAGAATATTACATAAATCAAATAGATAACATGGCTATCTTTTTTCTATCTCTTATTTTAATTTATAATTATTTGGGCTATTCCTTCACCTTTCCAGGTTCGCTAGATCTGATAAATTGAGTTAACAGTAACCAGCGACCTTCATCATTTCTCGTCGTTTTCCCTTCATCATCCCTTTTTGTGTAATACAACACCTCGCATACTTTTACTATGTACTAATGTATTGAAGACTTTCAAGAACAAAAAAGTAAAAACATAATTTTATAACCGTACAAAGTTCATATAGTCAAATATTAAGGCTATAAGCATATCTTTATATTTGGTTTAATTACTCCAGTGTATTTATTAAAAAAAATAAAATTCAAAACGTTATAACATCTTAAATACATAAAATAACGAATATACTTGAAAAGATCAATTTTTGGACTTTGTTGATCTGACAGGGTGAAATAGAATTTTGTGTTATGTAAGAACGAGAAAAACATCATCCTCGAGTGCGGATCGAACGCACAACCTGCTCTTTACTAGACAGTTGCTCTACCGCTTGAGCTGCTGAGGAGCCGTACACTCACTCACACCGCTGGTTTGCATATGTTCTCGCTCTTAATTTGAGCTGTTTTTACCTCCAGCTTGATTTTTAATAGGTATATTAGAAAATGATTCTAACACTTGTAGATAAGTAAAAAATTTAATGTTAGACTAAGAGGTATACAAGCAATATTCATACATTTTTCACCGCATCGGCACATATGTAGATGGTGGCACTTTTATATGAGCACTCTTAAAACCATTCATATCGTCTTTTTGATAACAAATGTATAGTACTGAGCCGTACCTAGATCATAGACTCGCTGATATATAATGATAATAGTATAATATTTTTTCCCCAAATTTCGGATGGACAAATTGTTGATGCACACTACCTATAATCTTGTTGTTCCAAATTTTGAATAGATAAATGTTCATCAACAATTCATCTAGCAAAATTCAGGGCAAAAACATCCATGATCTAGAAATGGCTCAGTACTATACATTTTTTATCGAAAAGAGGACATGGATGGTTTTAAGAGAGCTTATATAAAAGTTCCACCGTCCATACATGTGTCGATGCGATGATAAATATATAAATATTGCTTTTATACCTCTAAAAATAATATTAAGTTTTTTATTTATCTACAAGTAAAAGAATCATTTTTATATATACCTATTTAAAATTGAGCTGGAGGTGAAAACAGCTCAAATTAGAAGCGAGAACTTATCCAAACCTACGGTGCGAGTGAATATATTATGGCTCCTTGGTAGCTCAAGTGGGAGAGCAACTGTCTAGTAAAGTGGAGGTTGTAAAGTCTAGTAAAAATAAAGAACACTCAGATTTAAACTATACGTATACACGAAATAGCAACTGTATGCCCAAACCTCCATAGTTATTTGGTATTTCAGGCTTTTTGGATGATGAAATATATATTTACATAGGAAATGGTATTTGCGCAATATGAGTCA
The DNA here is from genome assembly GCF_000648655.2 of Copidosoma floridanum. The sequence goes on from NW_019379643.1 coordinate 284,125, forward strand.
ATTCTTGCGTGCAATAATAAGAAACCGTTTGCATGTATCTCCCGTTTGTATAACTTTTCCAGATCCTAATATTTCTTGCGTAATAGTATAAGGAGTATTATTCGATCTTATTCTCCTCTCACATTAAATAAAATAATCGGTATAAAGAATTTTTTTCCCCTCGATTAAGTTATAATCATGATTAGCAAACTTTTTTTTAATAAACCTTCTGTTTTAAGCTGTATAAACATGTTTTTAACTTTTTAACCATCAAAAGAAAATACTTTTTTAATTTCACATTACTCTACGTAAAATAAAAATAATTATGTAAGTTTCTTATGAACATGAATACATCTACCAGCCCAATAAATGTTCTTCAAACTACTAGACTGTTTCTGTATGTTGACCTTTTTGATAGGGCAATCTTTCCATGGCTTCTATTATTGTATATTTGGGCGTTATTTCAATGTATGTGTATTAGTATCATGTTATGCATGGACAAATAAAAAATTTAAGTTTTAACACAGTTTATTACCAATATTTCAAAAAATAAGCTCAGTGCGCCAGGAACTTTATACTTGCACATAAATTAAGATTTAATCAATGTAAGTTCATTCATAATCTTAATCGCAGTCACATAAATTACTTAATTATTGATTATTCGTATGTATAAAGTCCATTTATTTGCATGATAGATGGTGTGAAAAAGTATGTAAAAATGTGTATTTAAGACAAAATATTTAAGTATCCATGAGGTTAATGGAGGGTGGAAAGGTGTCTTAATAAAAAATATTGTAAGGCAGAATGATGGAAACGACGTCCACATTCATTTACCATGTCATTAGTACATATCGACGCTTCTTACGAAGAGCAACGGAGCTCAGATTTTTCCATTTAAATTAACATAGGAAAATCTGAGATCCGTTGTTCTTCGTAAGAAGCGTCGATATAGTACCAGCAAACAATGTCTACTAACAAATATACATGTACGTATTTGTTTATTTATAAAGCTTATGTCTGATTGTAATTTGTTTATGAAATGAATTTTAAAATTAAATAATTTTGTGATCAAAATTTAGGAAAATTGAAAATTTGTCATTGAATACAGCTTATTTTTTTTTGGAACTTTACCATATATTATTATCTGAAAAAATACGAAAAAAGTTTTTTTTTAGCTAAATTGATAATGAATTAGATGGTCGAACTTTTAAGTTGAGAGTAAAGCAAAAATCATCTGAAACTATGTTGCAATAAAAGTATCGGTTGTACTTTTGCTATTGTATTTACCATGATCACAAAATCCTGGCTTATTTTGATGAAAGAATATTAGACTTTAGTATTTTAGTTTTTCAAAATGCATATGGATCATTTTCTAAAAACTGTGATATTCTGTAAAGCCTATTACGTTTAAAAACGATAGATTGAATTATTTTAAGTTGGGACTCTTTTTTTAAACAATATAAGCCAACTCTTCTTGGTTACGTTTTTGAGATCAAGTTGAAAATTTTTTTTGTATGGCTGTAAGATTGAGAAAGAAAGCCAAAATATCATTACTATAAGGCGAAACATTTGGAAATTTCATTTTCTGTGGCTTCTGGTACCTAGATGTTGATTTTTAATTCTTTTACAATATACTATCTAAGAAATGAAGGTGTTCAGCATTTTTTCTAATAGCTTAAAATTAAAAAAAAATTTTTCTTCAAGTACGAGACGTTTAAGCCAAGATGCCTACTTTTGATACTTTTGAATTACGCCTCACAAATAATTTAGTTGGCCAAGCTATTATTTTTAGAGACTCGGAATGAACCGTTTTGTATTTTGGAGTGTACGAAAATACTGTCAATTTTTTTCCTTATGCAAATTTTAGTGTGGCTATTTGTGCAAATACAGAGCTTTTTTCCCGGTAAAATAAGCGGCTGTTATCGCAAAGGCCCTAATCTTGAAGGAATTTGAAATTATTTACTAAATGACTCTGATGTACGAAAGGGTCTGAGGTGCAGATGAGACGAACAAAATTTGGTTGAGAAATTCCAATTTTGATCTTTACAATCGCAAAAAGTGTATCACAACACTCTTTTTAAATCTTTCAATAATTTGATTTACCGTAACATAGGTTTTAAGAAACTGACCGTAGAGTCAGGCCCAAAAGTTTCTAACTAGTTTGGATCTCACGTAACTTGGAAAAAATAGTAAAAAATTTAAAACATCACAATTAGGGCAAGAAAATATCACAGTTTTTGTGAAATGACCTACATGTACTTGGTTCCCACGATAGTTGAATAATTTTAAGTATTATTATAAGTAAGACTAGTTGTCATATAGAAGTAATGTTGTTGAAAAGAAGTACCCCATAGATTTTAAAGACCTTTTCATTTATTTTGGTAAAAATACTTTGTCAAACATATAAGAAAATTTTTTTAAATTGTTTGATATACTTTTTAGTGAGTAAATTTGATTTTTTTATATTAGTTATACATTTTTTGTCATTTAAAAATTTGTTATGACATTTATTTAAACATTTTCTAGTAGTTCACAAGAGGTTGAGTCAGAGAAACGTCTTCGACAATTGATCCAACAGCACAAGAGAGTAGCACACCTACATGGTAGTTTAGTAATGAAAATTACTAACAATCTTTGAATTCATGTTTTGATCTCTATTTGCAACAATCGGTGATAATTCTAAGTTTAAATAACGTATATCTGTGTAAGCACTGGTTGCATAGCATTCAAAAGTTTTGGGCTCATGACATTAGGGAAACGCGTACTCGAGAAATGAAGGATCTGAATGTTTCCTTGATATCGATCTTGGATCGTGACAGTGGGAAGGCACTGCTTAAACAAAAAGACTTATTAAAGAGGCTGTAATTTTTTTTAGTGAGAAGGACGAGATTATTGTTGACCTCGTGCGTGGAAAGTTTTTTTCGTCAGTATTTAAATTCGTTTAGCATGGCAATTATTGATATTATCTTCTGTTGAAATGAGAGAACAAAAAGTGTACCTCGTATTCTGCTTTTTCCCGTTGTTAAAGGCAGTCTGGAGATAGTTGAATTTTTCTACCATATCGATAAGGTTACTTTGATTGTACAGAATTATAATACTGTTTATTCAACAGCTAGCTATTCCGTCAAAAAAAAAGTAGATGCACATTGTTGACATTTAAAAAATTAAATTAAGTCCACACTTGGCAAGATTGATGGAGAATTAAAAGTGAAGAGTGAAAAATCAGATGTTAGACTGATGAAGTGCAACGAATTTTCTACTTTTTTTTTAGATTCTAATGTATTTTGCGAAAATCGAGCTATATTTATTTATTGTCAATTAAAGAATGTACGTCTGCTCTTTTTTTTTCAAAATTTATGTAGAGTACATTACTGACGCTAAAAGCACCATCTAACAGAATTAGGCGTAAGATATTACTTTGCATAAATAAGCTTTCTAACTACCGATCAACAAATATTTTCCAAGTAACTAGCTCCTTAGTCAAACTTCATCAAAACTATAGAACACTTCTCTCGACTGAGATAAATTATTCGATTCAGGATAATTCTAATAACAAACGTCTAAGTTCAAGAATCTCAAGAAAGAAAACCTTTTAATTCGCAGGGATCATTTTTTAATGTTTCTTGCTTTTAACGAATCAGATATTGGATTGATTAGGTGTAATCCAATTTTTTACTTTTCTTTTTTATATTTAATTAAATCTCACTGAATTCAAGCAATATATATATTGATTGAGATTACACCTAATCAATCCAATATCTGATTTGTTATAAGCAAGAAACATTAAAAAATGATCACTGCGAATTAAAAGGTTCTCTTTCTTGAGATTCTTGAATTTAGACGTTTGTTATTAGAATTATCCTGAATCGAATAATTTATCTCAGTCGAGAGAAGTATTCTATAGTTTTGATGAAGTTAGACTAAGGAGCTAGTAACTTGGACTGAAAACGAAAGGTAAAACCTGTCTGTGTTTTGATTTGCAATGATAATCAGCATGGGGTTTAAAAAAATACACGATTTAAAAGCATAAATAAATATTGGCAAGCAATATATGGATTAATAACTTTGATTTAACTTTCAGTATAACTATAAAAGAAATTATTAAGACAGTTATTTTAAAGCTTAAGACTAAAAGTTGTCGTTGTTATTTTACGAAGACTCTTTGAGAGTAATCTATATCATATTTTTCTGTGAATTTTAGGGAATCGAGGTAGCACGTGTAGAGGGTTGTTGTTAGTAATTTCCTCTAAGGTAAGCATATAAAATACATTTTAAACTGTCGGATGAAACATGTTACGTACAAATTTTATAGACCTACGTAAAAATAAATTGTGCGTGTAGTTTCGGCCCTCTGATTGCTATGCTGGCCAACTTCCCTGAGTGCAACCGTAAGTCAGTTCGCATTAGTACCTCAATAATGCCCTTTTAGTGCATTTTAAGGCCTTAGAACGTGTGTCTTCACAAATTCTTAACATGCTTGTGTAATACAGTTTTTAATTTTTTATAATGTAATGATTAACCCTTTATGAAGACTTAATTGCATGAGGATTTATTGCATTCATTTGACGCCTTTATGAGGAATATTTTACTCTTATCATTATTAAACTACAATTTCTATAAATTGAGAAATAAAAATTTAAGTAATTTTTAAATAAAGTATTTCTGTACAGTACAATTTTATTCTGTATTATGTATAAACTTCTAAATGAAAGGTGGAACTTGTAGATTCGTTTTACGCAGAAATAATTAAATTTATTTGTTCTTACTTACACTATGCTTTTCTTTTCAACTGTTGACTTGGCATTGTAGTGTTAGGTTTTACCGAGTGATATGTTTTGAACAACGTTGGTGATTCGTACACCAAACATATGTATGACATATTGTATGAATTTTTGTCTAATGAATGTTTGACAAGAAATGTATTAATGAAACACAGTGAGATGACTTAATATTTCTGTTGGTTTCCGAATGATCTTTATTCCTTGTATACAATTTTTCTTTCCCAAATCAGCGGTCTTTTCATACACGTTTGCACACCTCCGTATCTCTCACTCTACTCTCGTCATCACTCTCCTTGCACTCGTTTCAGCTTTAATCACATACTCATACATACACGCAATGCCACCTTTCTAGTCCATTGTAACAGTTCAGCTTGCATGACTCTTTTGCGTCTAACATGTAATGCAGTAGTTGCGTATTTCAATTCGTCTTTTTATCTCACCCCCTTGTAAGGGTTTTTCTTACACGTTCGTCTATTTATTTTTGTTTTACTTTTAATTTATTAATTATATCTAACATCTTCTTTTTAATAATTGAAATTTTCAACGTTGAAATATGTAAAATTTTGAAAAAAATTTAATCAGCAACTAAGTTGTGTCTTATCTGATATAAAAAATCTCAATTTAAAAGGGGGAGGCCCAATTTGGCCGGTTTTCGGCCTTATATATTTTTGGGTCAAAAAAATTTGAAAAATCATAGTAGTATCTTATAAACATATACAAAGTTGAGTCCACCTTAAACGGACCATCCCCCACCCCCAGTTACCCTCCACCCCACCCCTTAGAATAGGAATCACCACTACTCGCAAATGGTATTTTCGAGAGATTTGACACTGTCAAATATGTATTCTGAGGTGATTTATGGTACATTACGGATTTTGGGGTCGCTGCCAAATCAGCCCTCCTCCGTTTTTTTTGGTAAAGCTAAAAATAATCGAACTTTCTGACAAACTGAATTATAAATTCTGAAATTCGCATTTACAATGATTAAAAATATACGGAGCTTAATACAATAACTCTTAATTGACATAATCGTGGTGCAACAATTATACAGCGGTTGATAATTAAAATCCCTGATCTCTCGGATTTTATATTAAGTACAAGTTACTGTCGAAAGTGTGTACAATATTTGTACACTCAGTAGTGAATGTTAAAATTGTTGATTATTTACATTCTTGAATGTAGTAGTGCGAATTATTGTTGCAAGATGAGCATATGATTGCACGCGTAGTTCAAGTTTTGCTAAGGTAGCTCGTTTAAAAAGATCTAAGTTATATGCCACGTGATTCTGCAAGCAGTTATTAAAATTGGCTAAGCATTTGTGTTTTTTAATTTTTCTACAGAGCTGGTTGTTTCGAAGTAATAAATATTAAGCATATGAGGTGGAATGCCACATCTGCATAATGCTAAATATTTTTTACTGTAATGGTGAATATTTTTTACTGTAATGCTGAATATTGACTTTTAAATAATCGACGTTTTGTCAGCTTGGTTTGTCAACCTCATCAGGGTTTTTCATTATATTACACAGTAAAAAAAAAGAAAAAAATCGTATGTGGGTCTCGGGACCCCTGGCAGTGAAACTTCCAACTTAAATGTTATTAAACTTGATATTACAGAAACTGCGAAAATTAGATTACACCTAATTTCAATAGGTCTTTAAGAATCTAATATTAAAGTAGTAAAATTTTTATTATTATTACGTATTCGAGCACGCGCGTGCATAAAATACGTATACTTATGTTACATGGGACGCATATTAAACGCATTTTCAATACTTTCATGTTTTCTGTAATATATGTATTGATATATGTATACGAATGAAACAAAAATTTTCACCATAGTGCCCCGAAAAAAGGTACTTTTTTCTAGTTACGCGGGACAAAAATTCTTTTTATTTAAAATTTTTTATTCGTGCATTTGATATAATATCATACATGTACAATCAATTTTTGTTGAAATCATTGTATCCGAAAAACTTTTTCAAAATTTGGGTACCATAAAAATAAAATAATCCACTTTATCTGATTGAGATTAAGGAAAAAATTAACGTATAGCTATTTTCCATTGTAAAGTTGTAATTTATCATTAATTTTGTTTTCTATGATTAGTTATAAATTAATATTAAAATTTACCCGTGCTTATAACTATCTTCTACTAATATTTAAATGAATAATAAAAATATAAGTTGTAGTCACATGATAATTATTTTTGTAATATATGATGGAGAATATAATGTAAATCAATTTATAGCTAGGGTAAGTAGGATGTAGCTTTGCCTTTGAGATATGATTTACTATTTTTAGAATTATTATTGTTTTAGTCTTATGATTGTTTGAATGAATCCGTGTAACATTTATTTTTCTTCCTCAATAATTATTTTCTATACGTGGGATTATTTTTGGCCTACTTGGCTCCCCTTTCGAGATACGACTGTTTTTCTTATTTTAAGAGGCCATGTTGTAACAAAAATTTCTTGAAGGTTTTGTCAACATTCGTATTAATGTTCTAAATATGCCATACTGAATAAGAAAATGTTTTATTACTTGTTTTTTTCAAGATACAGTCAAAAAAGGAAATAATTAAGATTATATTTGTGCATGGTCCAACCCTGCTATATTTATGCACCTCGGTCATGTAGCTCCCCTTTAGGAGGCCCGTACAAATTATTATTTTTAGCCAATTTTTCTTTTCTTCCGTGATACCGCGTTATTTTTTTTTAATGGTAAGATTGTCGTTCTACATATATTCAATGCCTTATGCACGTTTTTTTACATACAAGTACACATATGAACAAGTATGTAATGACCATGACGTGCAACAAGTATATATATAATACATACGTATGCTTTGCCCCTTGTTCAGGTATAGCTATCGTTTTTCTCTTCTTTTCTCATTTCTCCATACCTGTACCTCAGCTCGAACAAGCACATCGGTTTAGTGTTTAATTGTAGCTTATAGAAACATACATAATACCATACCTATAATTTATGTATACATTTATAGGTATAGTACCAGCGTGAGGAAAAGGAAGAAAGTGGCGTGCATACTTCAGGCGAGAGAGAGAGATGGAACGGTAGACAGTAGAGTGGCATGCACTGCGAAAGAGACAGACGGAGCGGGAGGGAGTGTAAAAGAGAGGAGATTGAGGAGAGGGCTTGGGCCACAGAGTGGATGGCTACGCTTTTTCCTAACGCATTTCCCCTCACGCAGCTGTTTATGGCCCAACATAAGAATCATAAGAAAAACATACGAAAAAAGGAAAAATCAAGTACACAGACATCAGTTAGAATTTATATAAAAAATATCACAGAGAAATGATGTTTTTGAGCCTTTTGGATCAGACTATGGACTTTTACTTAGGTGTTCGCAACTACGACTCATGTTGTAACCATTGCTGTTATAAAGGCCAGTGGTTTAAGAGCCCAAATATATCTAGTCTTATACAAACAGTTTTACAATACATACGAAAACTGGTTAACTGTGTTTGTACACTACTCTGTGTTATCTTTTCCCTTTTTTACTATATTATTACGTATTGAAATAGTATAGGTATAAGTTATAGCAGTCTTAATATTCTAAAGTTGTTGAATAATCTCTCAACAAATAGTAAATATCGTGTGACATACCGGCTCGCGACATGATTCTGTAGATTTGACCTTTGTGGATTGACTAATTAAGAAGTGAGTAAGAATTGATTGAAAAAATTTTCTTAAAAAATCGGGAATCGCAAAAATATTTTTATAATGAGCTGTACGCCAGTGATAATAACTTAACGCAAAGTACAGCAACAAGTTCTAGTATTTTTTATATTCCGGCATTGTATATTTCCGAAATTTCATCATCTTTTCTATTTCTATTGGCGCTTCTCACGATGAGGTCAGATCAATACAAGGGGGAAGCAGAACACACTTAAAATCAACCTTGCGAATAATATTATAAAAAGCAAATATAAATTCAAAAAAAATTAGAAAAACAGCTACACAAATATTTGCTCGCCACTGTTTTCGCACGTTGAGCACGAGAGCTTGACGAGATTGTGCACAATACTCCGACGTCCGTGGGCTAATTAGAGCCTTTGCCCCTTACGAATAATCATCTGGTTAGAGATATCTACAGCGCTACATATGCTGTCCTATACCGTAAAGGAGCTGTAGTGTGCTGTGACTCTCCTTCAGTGTCTTCCTAGGCTATTTCCTTTACCCTTTTCCGTTAATCCGTCTAGCCTATCTGATGTGGCCCATTACACAGCATAAAACAAATACATGTACAACAGACTGCAATCGAGAAGAAAAACAGCCGGCCAATTTTCACTATGCTACCTAACTACTGCCTTGTAAGTGCAGAAAGTGATAGAGAAAAAGGAAGCTGATGACTCAAGCTGGAGTGGCTGGAGATATAGTAGTCATTGGGGGGTTTTGTATACAAAAAATTTTAAAGTCAGCTTGACCTCCCTATTTTTTACCTTTTTATATGTACATTTATCGTACCAACTTTTCAACAGGGAAAAAGTGAAACGTCATTATTAAATTGTACAATGAAGTAAAAAAAAGATGTTCTCTTTATTTCTTGGTGATATTGTTTTACAAAAGATTTTATAGCAATACTTCAATACAAAAAGTCGTAGGTATTATGAAAATCTACTAAGTAAGCCCCGAAAAATTCGGTTAGTTGTTTATAAAAACTAAAACAACCGTACAAAACGCAGTTTTTTGATGAATTATGAATTAAAAAAATATTAACTCTAGAGACTCGTAAGTCCCATTGAATATTAATTTTGTAGCTTAAAAAAATATTTTTTTTTTTTACATTTCAAATACTTATACTTTTTGCGAAAATGCCTTTTTTTTTAAAAGATATTTTTTTGAAAACAGCATAACTTTTTTTTAAAATGTCACAGCAGAACGTACTTTAGATTATTTTGTTCTTCAAGACTTGTAATTACAGTTGCTAATTTACGGCAACTCGATTAAGGCAACGTACGTACCACAAAAGACATTATTAAAAAGCGCTTAGTTGCAAAGTTAAATCTTAGAAACAATTTTTACGATATTGATTCGGAACTTATCTCATCGAATAGATACAATTTTTATCTAAATGAAAAAAAAAGTTTGCTATGCAACCTGTAGAAGTGGAAATGAATTTTTTTTTACATGTATCATTCTACTGAAAACGGCATATTTTGAGGGCCGGAATGGACAAACACTTATGTCGGGTTTTAAGTTTTTCTAAAAATTTTTTTGTATTGCTCATGACCAAAATGAACTAAAATTTTTTTGGCCCTGCTGAATCTGTACGAAAAAATTTTCCATGCCGGTTATCTTATTTTCTTTTCGAAAAAAAAGAGCGTTACAGGTTTTGCAAAATCATTTCAAAATCATGATTATACCTCTCACAGTGGAAATTTAACTTTATAATTGCACTTGTACGATGTAATGTGTCCACATTATTATATGCAACACTATCCAAGTCAATGATGAAATTTTGTACAAAGATAAGTGTAATGCGATTCGTTCAAAAAAAGGAGCGTGACGGGCTCGAAAAATCATATTAAAATCATTATTATATCCCTCACAGTAAAAATTTAACTTTATTTTTGCACTTGTACGATATGCTACATCCATTTTGTTATATACTATACTGTTCCAGCCGATAATCTAACACTCAGTGAAGATACAATGCGTTTTGTATCGTTACGGGGTAGCGTTACGGGCACTTAGCAAAAAAGGAGCGTTACGGGCTCTTATAAGATCGTCGAAAAATTGAGATTGTAATGCACCAAACGCAAATTAAACTATGCCACTGCTCTTATATTGTGCGAAATTGAACTGCGCGCCACCGCCGGGATCTCTGTACCTGCCCGACCTTCCGGCCTAACTCGAGCCAAGCTGTGCTCGTTTGAGAACACCTACCACCACGCCGTTCTCCGAAAGCGCTCGCGCCTTCCCAAAAACAAAATTCGTATGGTCTATCTGTCTGCATCCATCAAGAGTGCATGTGGATTTTTTTCTCGCTATTAACGCACAGGAAACTTACCATCGTAACGACTTGTGTAATCATAATAGATTCACTGTGTATCTAAATCAAGCTCTCAATAAAACAATTAGTCCTTCGAGCCGCATCGACTTTTACAGGAAAACCTGCTGCGAGAACATTGCCGAGTAGAGGACAGTCGGTGGGGTCCCATTATGACTCGTAATGTAAGTATAAGGAGAAGAAAGAGTTTTGCGTTCGAACACGCATTGAAATTGCTTGATCTCTGCTGCACGTGATGCAGCAGTGGTCGTCAAGGTTACGTGAACCGTTGACTAGGCTGGGTGAAGCTCTGCCACGGCAGTTATGCTGCACGCGTTGCGGGTCACGTGCGCGATTGCATTTGAGCAGCTCAGCTCGAGGTTAGGGCGACCAGCTAGGCTGTCCCTGTAGTCCACGTGGTAGGCTCCCCCCGGGTTGTCGCGGGCCGTCCTGAGGTTGGCACTGAAGAGTAAACGCGCTTGCTCATGCCTCAGCGATGTGAGGCTAGCGTTGCAGCAACTAGGTTGCTCGCCTCGCCATACGGTATACTTAGCTGAGCTAGAGAGCTCGACTAATGACTAATTCTGCAAGGCACGGGCTTGCCTGCACTGTCGTCCAGTCAGCGTTACCGTCGAGTCTGCTGAGCCACAGCCAGAATCGCCTCGTTTAAATAGTGACCTGACTGTCAGCGAGTGCCGTTTTCCCTGCGGGACCCGAGCCCCGGACGGTGCCCCTCGTGTCGATGGCCGCTTCGGTACCGCGAGAGTCAATGTAACGAACTGACATTAGGGCGGGGCTTCGCTCTTCTTTCCTCCTCACCGCCATGTCAATTGTCTCCACAACCTGGGCTCAAGTAGCGTTTCTTGCAGCGAGCTGGAGCACAACCAGTAGAGCTCTGCTTAAAAGACAGGCGTCGTGCTCATAGTGTTTTCATTGCAGGTAGGAAAAAGGCCCGTCAGTCCTGCTGAAGACTCAGCGCACGCTCGGTGATACCCTGGCCCGTTTCGTAGGCGCCGTTCTAGGTATCACGCAGTGGAGCAAGGGCCTGATCGACGCGAGTGATATCGGCCAGTCCTCTCATTCTTGAATGCATCATGGCCCGCGCCTACCGAATATCAGCCTTCCTGTCTTCTTTGGTAATCGAGAAGACTGGGAGTCCTTTCGAGATCTTTACCGTGCTCTCGTACACGACGATTCGAGTCTCGCTAACGTCCAGAAGCTGTATTACTTAAAATCGAACGTACAAGGTGAGGCTAAAGTAGTTGTGGATACGCTGCAACTCACTGGTGCTAATTACAGGCTCCATTACTGGCTCCATTGCTTGGGAACTGCTGGGATCCAGATTCGAGCACACTCGGTTTTTGGTTCAGGACCATATTATGGCCATCCGGAACATCAAGCCGCTTCTTGAAGAGTCCGCCGCGGGCCTACAGAAACTTTTGAATACTCTAGCCAAACTCCGAGATCAACTACGAGCGCTCGAGCAGCCTGTAGACGAATGGGATGTATGGATTATCTCATTCGCTACCACTGGCATGGACTCCTTGACTAGAAGAGCCTGGAAGGATGAACTGGAAAGACTTGAGGCTGGAGGCGCATCAGAGAGTGATACTGTCGCCACGTTCGCTACTCTGTCAAGCTTTCTGCAGCGCCGTGGTCGTTCGCTCACCTCCGTAGAATCCCTCAGCACACAACGCTCAACAAGCAACCGCCCACCAGTTCCAACATCAGCGAGTCGCAATTATCGATCCCTTGCTACACAAGCCAATGATGTTGACACCGAATGTCCAGCTTGTCAAGTTTCTCATTATATTGGCCACTGCAGTCGTTTTTTAGAAATGCATAAGCAAGTACAAAGACAGCTCGTCGCTCAGTCGAGGTTGTGCTTCAACTGCCTCCACACTGGGCATATGGCACACTCCTGTCCTTCTCAATCCGTGTGTAAGCACTGCAAGGCAATGCATCATAGTTTGATCCTTGAGAACAGTCGCTAGTGGGGCGCCGACACTTCTGCTGGATCGCCATCAAATCTGACACTTGCGAGCACTTCCTCCTATCACGCAAAAAGTGCCCCGGAGGACACCACAGCGCGGCTCCGACTAGCCGTTCTGCCTACCATACGAGTCCGCCTCGAGGGCCCTTGGGGTCATGGCATCACTGTGAGAGGTCTCCTCAATGCATGTTCCTAATTAACCCTCTACTCACCTCTACAACCCTGGCCCGCAAGCTTGGCGCCCATCTCGAACCGACCAACACTAACATCTCCACCATCGGTGGTGAGGGCTCTGCACATTCTCAGTTTACAACGAGGTTGTGGCTCAGACCCGCAACACTTGTCGCCTCAATAGAGCTCACCGTGCACTGCCTGACACGGCTGGGTCTCCACACCCCCTCGGCTCCCATCACTCCAGCTATTGTGGAGGACTGGCTTTCGCCGTGCGATCTGGCAGACCCTACGTTTGGCACTCCAGGCAACGTTGATATCCTCTTGGGTGCGGACATTTATCCACGTCTACTGCTACCAGAACTAGTTCGTTACGGTGATCTCATTGGGCAATGCACCGTTGCTGGCTGGGCCCTCACGGGCCACGTCTTCTGCTCCACCCCACCCGCTCCGGCGTTTTTGTGCTTGACTGCACAGGAGGATACAGCACTACCCTGGCACGATCAGTTTGTCTTCTTGATGCAGTGCTTCTGGGAATTGGAGGATGTGCCGCAGTCCACCCGCAAATCGCCCAGCGACAACGAGTGCGAGGCGATGTTCGCCGATCACCACCGAGCCGCGGACGTTTAATATGTTGTCTGCCTTCCACTGAGGCGTGACTGACTCCGGCTTTTCGGCGATAGCTATCAAACCGCGCTATCGTCTCTGCGGTCATTACAGCGCTGCCTGCGACGCGACCCCGAAATGGCCACCGAGTACTCCCGCTTCATGGATGAATACATGAGCTGCGGACATATGCGTCTTCTGTCAGACTCTGAACTGTGAGAGTCTACAGAGCCTATCCATTACATCCCACATCATGGAATTTGGCAAGCCGGCGCTCAAAGGAAGAGGTTGCGCGTTGTATTTAATGCATCACGGCCCGCATCCACGGGCCACAGTCTCAACGATGCGCTGCATGCTGGTTCCAAGCTCCAGGCAGCACTACTCAGCGTTTTACTACGTTGGAGGAGGTACTGAGTCGCTCTCTGTACTGACAAACGTATGATGTTCCGTCAAATTTGGGTCGATGAACGTGACGTCGACCTTCAAAAGATAGTTTGGAGCACCGACGAAAACAGCCGACCTGGAAATTTTCAACTGCTCATCGTTATCTACGGTGACAGCTGCGCCCCATTTTTATCCCTACGTGTTATCCAGCAGCTATGCGAAGACGAAGGTTACGCTTGGCCTGAAGCAGTTTCTATTGTCATGTCCAAGAGGTATGCTGACGACATTCTTTATGGCTCTGACGACGTAAAGACTGCTCGGAGATGACGAGACCAGGTAATCGGCCTACTCCGCTCAGGAGGATTCCCTATGAGGAAATGGGTCGCTAAAACTCCAGAGTTGCTGAACGACCTGCGCGAAGATGTCCGCCTGCGGCCAACTTGGCGAAATTTGGGCGTCGAGGGCCTTGTCAGCGAACTTTGCGTCAGCTGAGATCCGATTAACGATTGCTTCCAGCTCACGCCACCACCATATCCTTTGCAACAGACCAAGCGCGCTATGCTCGCTGCACTCGCTCGTCTCTTCGATCCGTGTGGATGGCTGGCGTCCGTCATATTGGTGGTGAAGCTCATCATACAAGACCTCTGGCGCGCCCGACTCGATTGGGATGAGACTGTGCCAAAATCGATGGCTCGGCGATGGAGCACCTTCCTAACTCAGCTGCGCAATGTGACCGGCGTTACCATTCCCCGTTAGATTGGATGCGATTCTTCGACAGAACTGAAACTACATGTGTTTGCGGATGCCAGCTGACTCGCCATGGCAGCCGTCGCGGTCGTGTACTTTCGTGGCCGAGATTCTTGCGGCAGCTTTTGCACACGCATACTATTATCAAGGACCAAATTAACTCCGATCAGAAGCCTGCAGCCCGTCGCGGATGCGCCAACGTGCATAACTATTCATCGGCTTTAACTCAGAGCCACACTACTGGCTACAAAGCTGCTTTGGTTAGCCGCTGTCGAGTACGCCGTCAGCCTAGAGCATTGTCACGTGTGGATCGACTCTCAAATCGTGCTCCAATGGCTCCGTTCATCCGAACCAACGAACAACTCTCTCATAGATAATTATGTGGTTCACATACAGAAATTGCTACCCTCCTGCATTTGGTGACACGTATCCTCAGAATCGAATCCAGCCGACGTCGCCTCCCAAAGCACCGACCTCTCAAAGCTCGAGCAGCTGCGCATGTGATGGGACGGTCCTCCCTGGCTGTCCAGCCCATCTGAGACCTGGCCCACCGAGAGATTGGACCACTTGGAAACTAACAGCCTGTCAACCGGACAAGCCACTCCCACTTGCTGCACTACGCAATCAGATCATTTCGATGTCCTCGAGAAGTTCTCGGACCTCAGCTTTCTCCTGCGACTCCTCGCTCGACTGCGGCGCTGGGTCCGTTGATGGTTGAAATGCGAGCCGGCTCCTCCAGTTATCCCGCCCTTGACGGCTCATGAGCTACACGAAGCATTTCTGGCATGCATCCGCCTTAGCCAGCGGCGATTCTTCTAAGTTGAAATTGAGTGCCTAAAAAAAGGAGGCAGGCTCCTGGCAAAGCAATCCCTGCTGCTCCTCGATCCATCCTTTTCTGAGACTGACAATGTTTTCCGAGTCGGAGGCCGACTTCTGAACTCCCCACTCAGCTATGAGGTGCAGCACCCACCGCTACTTGATAGCAAGTGCTGTCTCGCACGACTGATAGTTGGGCTCATATCTGAGCCTTACATGGAGGAGCCCGCCTCACCAGCTCCTACATCAATCGCAGAGCGTGGATTATCGGCGGGCGGTGACTTCTCAAAAGTCATTTGCACAAGTGCGTTGTGTGTCTTCGCGTGCAAGCCCAATCAGCTACACAACACATGGCTCCGCTCCCCTCCGCCCGAGTTGTCCCTGCTCGCCCTTTCTCTTGAATTGGTGTTGATAACGCTGGACCGTTCAACGTCCTGTCCGCTAAGGGTCACGGCATTCGCACATCCAAAGGCTATATCGCCGTCTTCGTGTACTTGAGCACCAAGGTCCTGCATCTTGAGCTCGTCGGCGATCTTTCCACCGAGTCCTTTCTCGCTGCCCTCACCAGGTTCTGTAGCCGACGTGGCTGACCCTCGGAGATGTGGAGCGATAATGCCACTTGCTTTCGTGCCATTGATCGGGAACTACGAGAAGCGCTCCAGGATTCAGAATTCCGTTGGATCCAAATAGTGAGCTCGCTTATGGGTCAAAGAATCTCGTAGCATTTCATTCCTCCCCGCGCATCCCACTTTGAAAGGTTGTGGGAAGCTGGCGTGAAATCTGTCAAGAATCACCTTCGTCGCATAATGGGGCCAAAAAATCTCACCTACGAGGTGTTCGTGACTGTGCTGGGTAGTATCGAAGCAGTCCTGAACAATCACTTCCTTACGCCTCTGGTTGGTGGCCTGGACGACCTCGAAGTTCTCATGCCGGGTTATTTTCTCATTGGTGGGCCCTTGGACACTGTGATTGAACCTGAATCACCACTGGACAAGCTCGACCATCTCACTCACTGGAAACTCGTTCGCAGCATTCGGGACCAGTTCTGGCGCCGATGGAGTTGCGAGTATTTGCACACGCTCCAGCAGCGGCCTAAGTGGAAAGTCTGTCACCAAAATTTTCAAACCGGCGATGTCGTGATACTGCTCGACGACACACTCCTTCCATCTAGTGGCAAATGGCTACTCGGCCGAATTATATCCGTCCATCCCGGGCTAGATGGGCTCGTCCGAGCCACCACCATCAAAACCGTCATTGGAACATACATCCGCCCCATCACGAAGTTGGCTTTGCTCCCCATTGAGTCCAACGCCGTGCCTACAGCGATTCCAGCCTCTCCAAGTGTCGAGGCCGAGCCGGATACTGCGGGCGGTCTCTAATTTCGTTCATGAAACGAGGCAGGCGGTTTGTTCGAAATTAAACTGCGCGCCACTGCCAGACTCTCTGCGCCTGCCCGACCTTCCGGCCTAACTCGAGCCGAGCCGTGCTCGCTTGAAAACACCTACCGCTGCGCCGTTCTCCAGGGACGCCCGCGCCTCCCTAAAAACCAAAATTCGTATAGTCTGTCTGCCTGCGTCCATCAAGATGCATGTGGATTTTTTTCTTGCTATCAACGCGCAGGAAACTGACCATCGTAACGACTTGTGTAATCGTAATAGATTCACTGTGTATCCAAATCAAGCTCTTAATAAAACATATATTAAATATAACCGCACTGCTAATCATGTGTGGTGATCAATTTCAACCAGCCACCTTCCGATTCCATAACCAAACGCTTCAAAAAGATACGTAACATTCCTTAGCGTTACGGGCTCTTAGTTTTTGTTTTGGGGAGACAAAATTTTCCCATTTGCGGGCCTGTATAACTGGCTTATTAAATTTAAAAAATCAGTGTTTTGATCATTGATTGACAAAGCATCGTCAAAACTACAAATTTTTGAATGAGGCATGTGCCCGTAACGATGATATAACCTTTTTTTGCATTTCTAACTAAAGGAATACTCTTTTAGGGCCTGAATTCTGTTTTACCTTTAGCAGTAAACATCTCTTGAATAATTAAAAAAATTTCCAGATCGATATCTCCTTCAACGACTACGTAATTGACTGGGGCATGAAATATGCCATTTTGAGTAGAATTACCTATATATTTTTGACGCTCTACTTTCCAACATGAAGGGTTTAAATTTGCAGTGGCTATAGTTCTATATTTATATTCTTAGTTTGTTGCTAAACTAATGTTAGAATTAACGCATCTTGACGTCTGATCTGGTGGCGTGGTGAGAATAATCTCTAGCCAGTGCTTAAAGAACTAAAATCGGGCGTTTGAAACTATCATTACCTTGGATTCCTGTGATCGTACAAAAAACTGCAATCAATTGATTTGGGTAAGCTTGATGCTATGGAACTGAATGTCATCTTAGATTCTTAAAAAATGTTTCAAGTATACAAATAACACATGTTAGCACCTAATTTGCTTGCAAACGTGTATTGAACCGTTCACTTGTTTTATAAATTATTATTGTTAGATAATGCTCTTTATGGTGTGAATAAAATGTGATATTATTTATTAATTAAGTAAATTATAAAACTCTTGTATTTTTACTAAAGTTTAAAGTGCACAACATTTTTATTGTACAGGAACTACCCTTTCCCATTAAAGTTAAGCAACGTCGAACATATTTAAAAGAAGTCATGTAACAATAGTTTATACATTACAAGTTTATTTGTCTACCATTTCAAAACGCTTTTTTTGTATTTTGAGTTCAGATAACACTGAAGACATAATTGCCTAACACAGTTGAGTACATTTTAATAAGATCTATAAGTTTCATATTAAAAATTTAGTCAGCAATTGTTAAAGTACATAAATAACACTTTAGATAATAAAACACATAATACTTGGTTAGAAATTTCAAGTGGAATGCCTAATATGTATTATGCATATGCATATGTGATTATGCGATGGGTGTAATTGTGTTGTGGAAGTTCTCAAGTGAAAATGTAACCTGTAAGAGCAGTATAATAAAAAAAAGGTTTTACCTATAATATCATGTCTTAACACATTTTTATTCACTTAAATCTGCTTCACAGAAACCTATTATGTTTTTAGCTCACTATATTTGACATTCAACATTAAATTTGTCAAGTAAAAATATCCGTTTCCCCACTGTGCGGTGATCATCACAATGAGTTGACAAAAACATTAGTTTAGTAATAAACTGTACCAATGAAACGTGATACTTCATTTTTTCATAGAAAATATAAATATAGAACTATATTCAAGTATCAGGAATACTTATAAAAAAAAATTATTTCCACTTTTACAGGTTATACTTTTTTTTAATTTAGATAAAAACTGCACCTATTCAATGGGATTAGTCCTGAATCAATATCGTAAAAATTGTTCACACGATTTAACTTTGTAACTAACCGCTTTTTTATAATCTCTTTTGTGGTGCTTACGTTGCTTAAATCGATTCGCTGTAAATAAGTGACTGTAAATACACGTCTTAAAGAATAAAATAAGCAAAAGTCTCTTTTCCTGTGACGTTTCAAAAAAAAGTTGTGCAGTTTAGTTAAGTATTTAGAATGTGAAAAAAAACTATTCATTCCTTGGTGAAAAATTAATATTCACTGGAACTGACGAGTCTCTAAGGTTCTTATTTTTTAAATTCGTTTAAAAACTGCGTTTTTGCAATTTTTTCAATTCTTATGAACAACGCAATGAGAACTATTTGTTGAAGTGAAATAATCTTTTTGAGAACTAAATTTAATTTGTATTGTTGCAACAAATAAGATTTTCATTAGCCTAAGAATTTTATTTTGTAGTTATTAATATTCTCGAATCGACTCTGATAATGGCATCTGGTTTTAAAATTTTAAATAATTCAAATGTTCATGTGTACAATGTATATATGCAAACATATTTTGATAAAAAAGGTATTTTGTTATGGCTGATGTCATAATACGATACTTTTCATTGGTGGATGTATACCCCACAGTTCGTGAATTTAAACAAACAGTAAATTCACTTAATAATCTTCAATACCAAGTATTTATCTCGTCTGTTGTCATGAGAAAAAAACGTTTTTATCTACTGTGTCTCCGACCTACGCTTTTTAAAATTGGCGTAGATATGATACACATTTTCAGTAGTGGAGTTGAAAAAGTAATGATTAAATGATACTCCTTAAAACAATACAAAAATATGCGACTCTTCATGAATTATTGAATTTGGTAAGTATTGTTCTTAATCTTTGTTACAGTTCCTTAAATACTTTTTGAAGTATGAAGTCATACCATTCAATATTTGAATAAAAAAATTCAAATAAAAAATATTTGTTGTTTTAAATTTCTGAGTTTGAAAAGCAAAGGATTGATTTGAATAAAGAGGATACGTCTCGCTTACTTAATAAAAAGTTATGTATGATGGGAAAGTTAATTAGTAACGCCCACCGATTTTATTTCTTTTAAGTTTTTTTTCAATAAATATATACTTATTTTTTAACTGACAAAAACATTTGAATAATTTTTTCAAATTATTATTTACTATGAAGCATATTTGAGGTATAATAAATTCAAATGTCTGAAAAAAGGTTTTTTTCCACTATTACTAGACTTTTAATCGACAGAGAATTTTCAGTTGTAAAAAAACTTATTTTCTCAGATGCATTTTTTCTCATGGATATTTTTTTTCGTACTTAAAGAAATAATTGTAATTGGCTTAGCAGTAGGAACTCTCCAATTCGCTAGAGAACGCACCTTGGTACACTCCCCTCTCTTCTTCCACTTCTTTGGTTCAAATCATCTGCTTCCTTTCTCTTTCTCACCTCCTCTGCTTATAACGCAGAGGTGGGACGGCCTCGTGGGAACTGGCTGGCTGGTTCTCTTCTTAATCGCAATTCGTTGTGCACGTGTTTGTTTAATATTGTTCATCTCGAGATTTTGAGCTGATCGAAATACAACTGTGTCAATAATATCAAAAATGTCAGTGTCACTAACGTACTTCTTCACGCTCTTCTGATTGGTGCAAACCGTTTTTTACCACGCATTACTGTTAATCAAACAAGCGTTTTACAAGAAAAATCAATATTTGCAAAGTTCTAGTCATCCTGGTAATTTTTCATCATTTTTCTTGTAACTAGCAGCGTCAAAAAAGTATTACATAACCATTTATACTCTAAGTCCAAAACGTAGCTTTAAGCCTTAGATTCTGGATCTATTGCTTGATTTATTAGTCTTTGGAACAAATTGATAGACAACGTCAAATTAAGGGGCTTGTTTGATTATTATCGCAATAAATTACATGGGATAAACTTTTCAACTTTTTCTTTTGTTTTGGAGTTTAAGATAATTGCAAACTAATTTCATTATTTATTGTTACCGAAAGGTCTAAGTCATTATGTGTCATGCGGTTGGCGGTGCCAGCTATACAACAACTTTTGTTTAAGAAAGGAAGATCTGAACTAACGTCTGTTATGTGGATGAAAGTGCTTTTTTGATGATTGATATTATTGACCTTGCCTCAAAGCCTTACAACCAGCAATGGATCTACTCATTTGTCATTTACAATTGCGGGTACTCAAATTTTTATTGCCTTTGTTACCTAAAAAAAAAGTAAAACAGATTAATATTACAAAAGCGGAAGTTACGTCGTAAGTGTTTGTTACTGGTATTAATTAATTTTCACAGACTTTTCTAATAAAACTTCTGAAGTAGTTTATTCCAAAATGTAAATGCTGCTACAATTGTTTTTATGTGTTGTACAAAAAAGCCATGTGTCAAGCTACTACAGCTTGTCATTACCGTATGTTTTTCTATGATCAGTGGCATACAGCTCGTAGTAAAAGTTTCCAAATAAAATTTTTATGTACGCAATTCCAGAATATAAATCAAACTAGGCCTTTTTACTGTTAGATGTGGTAGGCCATATTACCGTACATCTTGTTGTTATAAGCGCTGTACGTTTTGTAAAAAAAGTTTTTCTGAATTTCTGTATTTTTTAGACATTACTGCAACTAAACTTTTAAAACATTTTCTTGAAAAAAGTAAAAACTACTTAAAATCATAACTGATTTTGTGCACATACAAAAAGATATTACCATACATCTTAATCTTTTCAAGGACATGTAGCTCGTTAAAAAGATTTTTTTTATAGATTTTGGTATTTTTAAAAATAATTTCTAGTACAATTTTATATTTATACGATTTCAGAAGTTAAAAAATATTAGTATAGTATCTCTCATAAATGTAGTAGTTAATATTATTATATATTTTGTTATTATTGGCGACGTACGGCTTGTTATAACAGTTTTCTTTTCATATAGTACTTTTTGGGAAGTTTCCCTATATCAATAGTATTGACTAATCATAAGTAAAAAATCGTTTACTTATTGTTATAAGTAAGCGACATTTTACTGATTCTCAGTAACATTTGAGTGATTTAACTTTACAGAGTGCATGAATCACACTCGAATATTAATTGATTCATCTAACAAAATTTAAAGCCATGTTGCCAGGCAACTTTTTCAAAACGCATTAATTAAAATTTCATGCCTAATGTGGTCTATTGTAATATGTCATTCATCCTTAAGAACATTTAAAACAATGTCTTCCAAATTATACTTTAACTTTGATTATAAATCTAGGTACTGAAAAAACAAATTCTAAGCTTGTTAATGATATCAAAAAAATGAAGGTTAGCCAGACAATATTATGTAATATATTACCAGTTAGGTCGTTGTGTACGAAAAGTTAAAGGTCACTTGAACTCTGGCAACTTCATCACCCGATTTTGTGAGGTGTAATAGTCTGATGACATGTAAAAAGGTATAGTACAGTGTGATGAGCCATCTCAAAAGTAATTAAAGTAAATTAACTAGTATAAACAGAGTACAGCAGTTGCACAAACTCTGTAATATAAAAAAGTAGCTCTGACAAAAGCTGAATCGAATACAATAAAATAATTTTGCAAAAGCCAGATTATCCAGCATGTCCTATGTTTTTAGTGAATGTGTCATTATTTTTGTGCATGAGTATATGATTTATTGAGAACTGGCGCAATAGTACAAAATATCCCTGATTTTTTACAATGTGAAGAAATGTCTCGTTGGTATGGTAAGTACCTGCCATGTGAAGCTTAAAGGAATTGTCATGACCCATCGTAGGCTGATTGTGGTCAACACATGCAGTTTTCTCAGGTTGTCGCTTAAGAATGTAAGATTCAGTACACCTGCCAGTCTAAAATAAAATAATTTCACACTCAGCTATTTTTTGGTTAAGCTCTGTGGCTTCAGCTTACTAGCCCAAAGCCACTTCCAGAGAAACTGTGAATGTTTTCCCGATGAATCCACTATCATTCACTTTGTGTAAACTTTAATTTGAATCCATATTATTAAGAAATATTTCATAACCCAAAGAATCCATACAAACTAATTCTTACTTGTTAACTGGATAGCCCACTACATAACATGTAAAGATGAAGTATTAAAAAAAAGTTTATGAATTAATTGCACGTAAGTGAAAGTATACAGACTTAAATAAGGATACTGACATAAAACCTTAAAAATAGGGACAAATAAAAGCTAAGACTGTTCTACAATCTAAAAAGTTAATCTATCTTTTTAGCACCCTAATAGTTACAAGGCATTTAGTACTCCTTTAGTAACTAATAAAAAAATTACACAATTTTCCAAGAAAGTCACAAGTTGCTTATAAATGACTAGTGCCAACAGGGATTTGAAGGTAATAATATTGTAAAACACAAAGTTACTCAGTTGTTTAACAAGATACTGTGGAATTGTGATCTTTTACAAGGTTGCACGGAAATTCTTCAACATTAATGTTGCATTCAGTTATATCTTGGATCAACATAAAAAATTACACTTATTTTATGTTTATTTTACTTAGTTATATTAGCTAATTACTTGACGTGGTAGTAGTAACATTAAAAAACAAAACATGTGTCATTTTTTATCAGTTTTTTAGTAACTTTCATTGTTTTTATTATTATTTTATTTTTTGGGCCCTCACATTGCTGACGTGATTTTTATCGGCACCCTTTACTATTTTGGTATGAAGAGTGTTGATCCCATAAATCTTATTTGCGAAACCCTCATCCTAGATGACAATTACCCATCTAAAACTCACGACCCCCATTCCAATTTTTTATCTAATTAACCCTTCAAAATCCCTCTTTTCACCGTTACCTAATTTTTCAAACTGGCCCTGTCCCTTTTCCACAGCTAGAAATTCCATGGAGTATTTCTTGGGTCTGTCTGAGGCGCAGAGCCAACCGTAAGACTCGAGAACAATTCCAGCCAGATCCATGTTTAAAAAAATTGATCTTAGCTTGTACGTATCAAACTGTTGTCCCACAAGAACAACCATACCTCAGATCCACTCCAAATTATTAATCTTCACTACAGTGTGGTCAATAGTTTCTACTATTAAATTATTTATCAATAAAACAGCTAAAGCTTTTTAGTCAGAATTCATGATAAAATTCGTCTGCTGTGTACGAAGTACAGGTCGCAACTCTTACGTACGTCTGCCCCTCTCTTAGTCCCGATTATCGTTCTAAACCAAAAGGAGGTTCCCGACAAGCTTTCCCCCCCAGCCCGGTAGGTGAGGGAAATAATGGATTAACAGCCAGACTCGGTTACCATATACAGTTATACTTTTACACATATTTGCTCGTCCTCATGTACAGAAGTGTCGTGCTACAGCAGCATCGCCGCGCTCGACGTGCTGAGAGCGCTGGCGTCTATATACACCGATATTGCTCCTTCCTCAGTCCTGTCGTATACCCCTGTCCTCCGCGTCGGTATATTCTCGCGACCAAGTAGCACTCCTGCACCTGGACGTGTAATCGCCCGCAGTTACAGCAGTGGACATTCTTGAGCGGTTGGAGGCACCCTTTGAGTTGATGTCCTCGACCCCAGCAGTTGAAGCAAGTGCGGGGAGGTGGGTCCAAACAGGGGTGGGTCAGAATACTCCGAAGCCCCGAAAACAGGGCTCCCGTGGCCCATCTTGGGAAACGTTAGTCTCGCTCGGTTCGGTCTCCTGCGTATACCTCAACTTGGTCCTCGCGCCTTGATTTCCTGACCGGGGAGCTGGCCTCGGAGCTATTTGTCCAGTTTTGTAATTCTGAGTTTCCGGAGACGTTATCGTCTCCGTGTACTTGGCGTCGGGGATTATTGGGGTCAGCGTGCTTGTTTTTCTTGCCCCCGCGTTTCAGCCGACGTGTCTTACTTTCTCCATTTTCCTTGTTTCCATCGTAGCGAGGGTTGAAGTTTCCATTATCCCGTTCGTTGTTAGTGTGGGTCGGGGTCGCTTGAGGTTCCTCGGGGTCCCAGCTTTCGTCCGATGTTTGAGAAAGTCCTGCTGGCGTGCGCGAAATTGGTACGATGCCCTTCGTAGGCGTGCAATTTATTCGGCTTTCAGTAAGTGGACCTCCCGGTCGAGTTACCAAACTCGTAAATTCCGGCTGAGGTATTTTCTTTCCGTGGCCTCCAGCCGTGGCCGATTGAGCGTCCGCGAGTCTGGAATGCCAAATCAGGTAGTGATCTTCTAGTCCCTGCTTCCGAGCTTTCTCCAATTGTCCTTGATTCTCCCCGGTCTGTCGTTCGAGTGCATCCAGCCGTCACTCCTCTTGCCTCCTCCTTTTAGCTCTCTGCGGACACAGCGTCTGCACCACGGGCTGAGTGGAGGGGGCTGGTATGACCAACCTTTGCCTTTGCCGTACCGGTATGGGTGTTACGTATGGTCCGGACTCTCCATTTATTTCCCTTATGTCTCTGTTCGATTGTGCCTGTCGTTTTCCGGTCACCTTCTTTTGTCTGAGGATCTCCAACTCAGGTTCCAGCGCTTCCACGCGTTCGGGTATAACAAGCGTGTCCCCTTCCGCGGAGCAAGCTGAAACACTAAGGAGATATGACTCATTGGCGTCCGCGGTTGTTGTGGTTTCGGTTTACATTGGCGCATCTCTCTCGTCCAGTGATAGTCCAATCATCCGTGTCTCTCCAACTGACGGCGATCTATCCCCTCGAGCATAACCCGTCTTTAGGTTCAGGTCGTCTTGCTCTTCGTCGATTAGTTTCTCAATCGCGTCCACCTCGCTTGGTGCCATGGTAGAGACTCGATCCTCGTCGTCAGTTTAAAGAAGTTCGTCCTCCTTCCTCTGAGTCACCAACGCTATTTCGTCAGGGCCCGGGATCTCCTCTTCTATGGTTACCAGAGTTGACTTGGTGGCGCACTTGGGGTAGGGACTATGTCTCTTTCGGCGTCTTGGTTCAGGGCTCAGCCTTGTCATCCGAGCCATGACCTGGATAGGATCTTCCGAGGTCGTATGTGCTGTCGGGAACCGTAAGCTTGGCTTAGTTCCTCCCAGCTGGACCCCACGCTAGTGTCCTCCCAATCCCCTACCTGTATGGTACAGGTAGAGCGCACCTTGGTCTGAGGTCTTCCCGTAGCTTGCGCCGTAGGCGTCGTCAGCGTTATATATGACCAGGCGTTGCCCTGCCTCGATCGCTATGGTCCCAAGTGCCTCGTCGGTCCACTGGCGTTGTCGAGGTATCTCGGTCCATTTTAAGCGTATCAGCGCTTCCTCGATCGCCTGGCTTACTCCTTGGATCTGGGCTGTGATTCTCAGGGCGTGAAGCCCGCACTGCCCGTCTGAAGGAACATCCAGCAAGTTGTACGCCGGCATCGTCACCTCGGTGACGTCGTCGGTGGCGTCTACAGTCGTGGTCTCAGGCTTAGTCTCTTCAGCGTCTTCACCCATGTCGTCGTCGTGGTTTGGCTGGATCATCATCGTCGTAATCTCTGAAATTTACAGTTGTATTAGTATTATTACTAAGTACGGCCCTACCTACTCTTCTCCTCCCCGTCTTCCTCTAGGCACTAGGTACTTTTTTAGCTCTGATACGTGTGCCTTGTTTACCCTTTGACTCGTTCCGGATGGGTCATCCAATATGTATACTGTCGGAGACCTTACTTCCACGATGGTATAAGGCCCTTCGTATTTTGGCGCTAACTTTGCCGAGAACCTTTTTGAGGCGTCCGAAATCGGGTGTGTCCTTCTCAAAACTTTGGTGCCAACAGGGAAATGAACGTCTTTGCGCCCCTTGTCGTACTGCCTCCCTTGTCTCTCCCTAGCTTGATCTATGTGTTTGATCACTAAATCTCGCAGGGCGTCCAGTCTTTTCATTCGATCTTCCCAGTCCTTGGGGTCGATCTTTTGTATCGGTCTCTCTCCCTCTACTTGTCTCCGGAGGCTTTTAACTGGCCTGGGATGTCTTCCGAAATTTAGGAAGGCGGGCGATACCTTCGTTGTAGCCTGAACAGCAGTGTTCATCGCATGCCGGAGTTCGTGTAAGTGCAGATCCCAATTCCGATGATCCCCGCCTACGAACGCCGCCACCATGGACTTTTAGGTACGTATACTTCGCTCAGCTGGGTCTGCCTGTGGATGATACGGGGGCGTCGTTACGTGCTTGACGCCATACTCTTCCAGCGTCTGATTTAAGTGTTGATTTTCAAACTTTCGTCCGTTGTCCGTCAATAAATAGTCTGGAGTTTCCCAACGAAATAATATCAGCTCCTCGAACGCTCTGGCTATCGCCTTCCCATCTGTCCTTCGCAACGGTTTCACTTCTATCCAACGGGTAAACAGGTCGTGAAATAGCACCACATACTTGAAACCTCCCTTACTGGGTGGAAACTCCATACAGTCAGCTGCTACTACGGCCCATGGTCGTCCGACAATTCGAGTACCCATCAGCCCCTGGGGACCCGCTTGTGATACCTCATAACGTTGACAAACTTCGCATCTCTGCACGAAGTGTCGTACGCCGTAGTACATTCCCTTCCAATAGTAGTCTCGTGCCACTCGGTCGTAGGTTTTCTCGATCCACAGGTGTCCAGTAGAGGGTGTGCAATGCGCCTCCTCTAATACTTGTTTTCTGTGGTTGGTGGGGATTACTAATCTCCAGTTCTCTTCCCTAAAGAGGACAGGATCTAGAAAGGGATCGTTTCTAAAACGATACAGTCGTCCCTCGTCAATTATGCAATTCTGGTGTTTAATAGGGTTCTCGGCCACCTCCGTGAGCATACGGCAATACTCCGGATCTCCCAGGGTGTCGAAGATGATCGTCGACACTTCGTCTATCTCCTCCCCGTGTAATCTCGATATCGCGTCAGGTACATGGTTGAGTGCACCCTTCCGGTGTACTACATTGAAGCTCCACTGCTGGAGCTCCATTATCCACCTAGCTACTCTCCCCGAGGGCTCGGACATCTTGAACAACCACTTCAACGAGTGGTGATCGGTGATCACTGTAAACTCATATCCCTCTAGTTACGGTCTTAGCTTTTTGATAGCCCAGACGACGGCTAGACACTCCTCCGTCGTCGAGTAATTTTTCTCGGCCTGAGTCAGCGCCCGGCTTGAATATACTATTGGATGCTTTCCGTCCTACCCTTCCTGCGTCAAAACTGCTCCCAAAGCGAAATCGCTGGCGTCTGTCTGCAGTGTAAACGGCTTACTAAAGTCTGGTCTAGCGGGTACGGGAGCTCTCACAAGAGCTTCTCTGAAACTCTCGAAGGCTTCTTGATGTTCCGCATCCCACGTCCACTCCTGCCCCTTTTGCAATAGTTTTACCAGCGGAATCTTGTTATCCGAGTCATTGGCCAGAAATCTCGCATACCAGCCAATCATTCCCAAAAATCGGCGTAGCTGTCGGATGTTTTGAGGTGCGGGGTAGTCAAGGATCGGCTCGACCTTGGTTGGATCCGGTCTCAGCCCGTCCCGATCTAAAATATACCCTAGGTATGTGATTTCTGACACACAGAACTCGCACTTGTCTAATTTGATCTCCAAGTCCGATTTCCTCAGTTGGCTTAACACTAAACTAAGATAGTGGAGATGTTCTTCGAGGGAGTCCGTTGCGACAATTATGTCGTCTAGGTATTCAAAGACATGTGGCTGCAACTCCGGCCCGAACAGCGCGTCTATGAGTCGTTGAAATGTCATGGGTGCATTGGTCAGCCCGAGGGGCATGCGTTTGAAATGCCACTGGACCGACCCAGGCATGGAGAAAGCTGTGTACCTTCGACTATTTTTGGCCATAGGTACTTGATAGTAGGCTTGTTTCGAGTCCACTTTGGAGAGGTATCTCGCGCTTCGTAGACGGTCCAATATCGAGTCCATACTTGGAAGCGGGTAAGCGTCTCTCTCCGTCACCTTGTTTAGGTCTCGGTAATCTATACAAAACCGGTACGTGCCGTCTGGCTTCCTTATCATCACCGGCGCACTGGAATAATCACTGGCCGATCTTTCTATAATGCCCTCTTTAGCCAGACGTTCCACTTCAGCCGTGGCTATCTCCAGCATCTTAGGTGACATCCTACGTAACCGGTGTCGTATGGGCGTAGGGTCCGTAACCACGATCACGTGCTCCGTTAAGGGGGTCAACCCCACTGGTTCACCAGTCCCAGCCCAGGCTTGGGTCACCGTCATTTCTACCCTACTTCTTTCCTCGGGGCCGATTTCCCTGGTACCAGCACATTCGGCATACACCGCCGATATCTTAATCTTGGCTTCATTCTCGAACCGGTACCAAGTGCCTTCTTCGATTCGCCACCATCCCTTGGCTAATTTCGTCTCCAGGTAAAACGCCCGTATGAAGTCCATCCCGAGTATTAGGCTCTCCTTAATGTTATGTACCACCCGTAACGTAATAGGTCGGGTCCAATGTTTTAACTCAAAATTCAGCCTGAGTATCCCCATGATTGGGGTAATACCTCCATTTACGTTTACGGTAACCATGTTGCTAGCCTCGAGTCGGTCCTTGAACATGTGACCGACTTCAGGTCCCGCTATTGACGCCTGTGCTCCACAGTCAAACAGAGCCTTAAACTCTCTTCCTCCTAACACCACCGTCAAATAATTCCGGGATTCCGAAGTTTTAACTTGACTCTGACGAGTTGCAGCGATCAAAGCTCCTTGTTCGTCCCGAACTGGGGTAACGTCCTCTCACGCGCTTCGAAGTCCGGGATCGGAGACCCCTAGACCGAGCGACTGCTGAGAGGGTGAGTCAGGTTGTACCCCGTCTGTCTCTTCTTCCACCTCTACGAGGGTGTCCCGTGTCGTCTCTCGTGACTGCATCGCTTCCAGTGCGCTTCGAGATCCTGAGGGGTTTATTCCTCGATCGTGCGTTACCGGAGAGTGCAAGTCCAAGTCAAGTTCTTCTTTCCCATGTACTAAACCGAGGGAGTCGGAAGAGCTTACTTGTTCTGACCCCCCCACTTCCCCGTTTCCCAGGAGTTTTCTCAGGAACTCGCATTTGGGACAGTCCACAAATGTTACTCCGGTTTCTCCGCAGTTTAGACATCTAGAAGTCGGGGGTTTAAGCCTCCCTGGACAGTCCCGAGCCCGGTGTCCCTTGCCTCCACAAGCAAAACATCTGGCCTCTGAGCAGTCTACTGCTCGATGTCCCACTACTCTGCAGATAAAACAGGGGCCATAAAAATTATCGCTCTGTTCCCCGGTCGTTTCGGTTGTTATCGGGTTCCCCGACGTCTCCCCTGGTCTCTGTCTCCACACCGGACTATTGGTCCAACCGACCTTGTTGGGGGGATGATTGGGGTTTCCTCCCATTTTCCGTTTATCCGATTTTCCGACCGCAGCCACCGCAGAGGTCGGTATCTCCTCTTCGTCTGGTGTCGTCTGGAGCTGTACGATTGCTGTCAGTTCGGATGTGGCTTCCTCCTTGACCTTGGCGGTTGCCTGGCTTCTACCCTTCACCTTCTTTGGTTGAACTGTTACGTCGCATAGTTGTTCAGTTACTTCCTGCACTTCAGCTACCCTTGTTCTGGTACCCGGGTTAGCGTATGCTGCCCCTGGGACATGCATAATTTCTGCCGGTGAAGGTGGCCTATAGCGCCCGTCTAACTCCTTCTGTCCTTCCCAGCGTCTATCATAAAATTCGATATCGTCAAGCGTACAAATGACTTTGTCCGACATAGCCCGCCAATATTCCGGTAACAAATTCCGGAAAGCGCGATATGCCAGTTTTTCTTCCGTGGGAGGTCTCTGGAATTTTGACGCTGTATAACGGAAATTAGTGAGAAAGATCAAAATTTTCTCAGTCTTGCCCTGAGTGCGGGTGAAGAGGTCCTGCATCAGATCCTCTTCCTCGTACTCTCCGCCGAACTGCCTTCGAAAGGCGGTATGGAAACTTTCCCACGACCGGCAGTCAGCTCTGATGGTTCGGAACCGTCTAGCGGCCCTTTTCTGAAGCATGCTCGGTAAGGCCCCAAGCAGATCGTTGTCACTGAAACCAGTGCCGTTCCGACAATCTTCCAACCAGTCTAGGAACTCGCCAGAATCTTCCCCTCTATCTTCGCCGGTAAATCGCAGGCCCCAGCTTTGCAACATATTGACAGCTTGGGCCTGATTCCCTCCTCGGTCTCTCGTTTCGTCGGGCCTTACGTTAGTTTCCCGGTGTCGGCGCAACTTCTTACAGGAGTTATGTCCATCTTCGATGGATCCTTTGCTATCACTCTCGCGTTGTCTACCGGTGACATTACGGTATGGGTTAAAAGCCTCCACCCGTTGTCTCGCGTCTTTTCTTGCATTCGCATCCGTAGGTTTCCGAAGCGGGTTTTGGTTCCAGACGGGATCTTCCCGGGAGAACTGGGTGTCTTTCACCAGTCTCTTCATTCTTGGAGGATTGAGCTGGATTTTCGTTTTTGGTTTACCCGGGTTTCCTCTCCCTTCCTGCTGGTCACCTTTGCCCTTTGTCTTTGGGATGTCCCAATTATCTTGCGGCATCCCAAGGTAATCGGTCTCCTCTTCTGAGGAGTATCTCCCTTCCCAGCCATCCCACAGGTCCAGTGGCTGGTATCGTTTGTCGCTTTGACGGCCATGTACCCTTTCATCCACCCTAGCCGCTCATACTTCTTCCTCTTCCCCTCGTCTGAGCGTTTGCTTGGGTTTTTCCAAGCGGGTAGACTTATCCTCCCCCATAGCCGTCTTATAAATAGTCGCGTCTGTATTGTTTCCTTCGTCCTTTTTCGGGTTGATGAGTATAAACCGTCGTTCACCTGACGTTTCGTCTGATTCCAAGATCTCCAATCTTCTTCGTTCTAGTGGCATGTCATTATTCGGTTTGATTTGTTGAGTGAGTACATTCGTACGTGGCATTGGCTTAGAAGTCGCCACCCGCCTAAGTTCTTCGTCCAGATCGAACCTTACCCGTATCTTTGACATGGGGTCTCCTTCGTGTGGTGCGGTATATGCCTTCCACATCTGGGAGGAGAAAAGTTCCAGGCGCGTTGGAGCCGGAATATTGCTGATAACCCTGGGTGTCGCTGGCGGCGTCGAAGGGCTCCGTTGTATTTTCACTCGATCGAGTGGTGTACTCGAAGCAGTCCTTCCTCCGGTCGTGGTCATTATTGGTTGTCTCGAGAAACGTGTGGTAGTTAAAGTACCAGGCGGTAGATACTCTGGTGGGTGCGAATATCTGTTCATCCACCCTATCCACTTGAAAACCAGCAACGTCCTGTTCTCGGTCGCCACCTTCTTCTGCCTCCCTACGCAATTCGTCTCGTGCCGGCGTCTCCTTCACGGTTTCATTCCCATGTACCGATTTCTCCCTCGTTGAACCGCCTCCATCCAGTTCGGAGTCAGATGGTGCGTTTCGTAAATTTCCCAGCCGAGTCCAATCAGAGACCCCATCGGCACCTAGGTCCATACTTCCTAAATCCTCTTTTTCCTCCAAGTCCAGTTTCTGACTAGCATGTCGCGCTAGACTAGCTTGTAGGCTAGAGTGCGGCATATCGTCTTCATACACCGGTATTTCATCATTATCTGATTCTAACTCGCACAAGTAGTGCCGCAGCAATCTATCCTTCAACTGTTCTTTACTTCCACGCACACTTACCCCTCTTACGCGCAACTCCCGTTCTACGACACAAAGTGGGAGTGCCAAGATTGAGCGATTCACTACCCTCCGCTCACGCGACTCTCGGAGCATCCTATCTACTACTTGCGCCCGCACATCCATGTTCTCCTAACGTAGCTTGGGTCTTTATTAACGGCTGATCACTATAATCCCGCTAACCCTACCTCAGGCTCGTTCTAACAACACACAACCGGTATAAGCTTGGTGAAGTGAGCCATATCGTTGTATGCGACTCCTCCTGGGTGGGGTGTTCCTTCAGTTGTACCAAAGAGCTCGACCAACCTACCGCAGATTCGTCTCCCGCTACGGAGCTGCACGAGTAGTCAACCGCACACAGTTTCTAACTCGGGCTCACGTATTGTCTCATTCAATAAAATTTGTGGTGGAAACCAACTTGGCCTTTGCCTGGGTCCTCGGTCACGTAGATTCGCCTATCCCGTGATCCCTTACCCGCAGGACAACCTGTCTGATTTCCGGGACACCAAACTGCAGAGAAAATTACTACCGTAATCTCACTCGGGCTCAGGTAGTCGTATTCCCTAGTACCACTAATAAGCTTCAGACCCTTTTGTTACGTCCGACTCCTTCAGTCCCGCAACCCTTTGTCTGAAGTTCCAGAAACTTACCCAAAATTTTAAAGAAGTTCCTTGGGTTATTTACGAAAGATAATTATTATGATAATAAAATTTTTAGATTATTTTATTTTGTTATTATTATTATTTCATTTACTTATTAATAATCGTCCGCACTCGCACATATATCCCGTTTGTCTTCCTCACTAAAAACTAAACCTAAGTTAACTTTTAGTTATCCTTAAGACACTCAGTTATCAACCTATCGTCACTATAGTCATCGACTGTAGGATGACCCTCATTTCCCCGGGTTAATTATGAGAAAATGCCAAAAGAATCTTTAAAGTAATCTATTTAATTGTTATGTCAACTATAGGTATAAATATAAATAACTTAAATTATTATCAATATATTTTAAGAGTTTAACCGCTGTTAAACGT
>NW_019379643.1:319168-359349 GCF_000648655.2 Copidosoma floridanum
CACCGCGAAATAATCTATCTCTGTTTCTCCTTTCACACCACGTTACCTATCGATAATACAATTATAGCTATCGGCACTGTACCTTACGGCTGGAAGTACACACGTGAGAACGAGCCGCGTCCCGACAAGAGCTGGTTAATCCCTTTTTTTCTTGCTCTCTCGGGGGGCTCTAATTCTCTCCTTCTCTCTCCTTCTATCTTCCCCTGACTCCGCTACAGGTGTCACCTCTGGGCCCTCGTGGCCGTGTCGCACCCTGGACCCGGCTGCTGGGCAGGCGGTTGAGCTCGGCGTGGCCCGCTGACTCGATGGCGTGCTCTCGTTCGGCCTCTGCTGCAGGTCTCAGTGACGGGAAGCGGTGTGGCAAGGCAGCAGGTGGTACGGCAGCTTGGCAGTCGGTGTCATGGCCTGGGTCGATCTCCGGACGCTCTTATCCCTGACAGCAGTTTACTCCCCCTCTTTCTCTTTCTCTCACACCCCGATAACTCGCAAATTTCTCCGTACACACACACACTGTGCAAAAACTCGATATTTTTCTAACGTACCTCTCGGCGTAGTGGCCCGCTATCGAATGGCTCAAGCGCGTGCGTGGCAACATGCTCCCTGTATCTATATCTCTCTCTCGGCTCTGCCGCTGCAGCGCTCACAGCATATACGTGGGCGTGCATTCTTTCATATCTATATCTGTCCGTCGCTGCCGTGCCCTCGTCTCGTCCAACCACGCATTTTTCCTCGAAGCCACATATATATCAATAAACAAGAGAAGAACACGCGTGCATGACTATAAATCTATATACATTTCTAACTGGTCGACTCGCATGGAGTCATCGGTGGGACGGGTGAAAAGCAACTTCGTTACTTTTACCACTTCCCTTAGTATACGTACCTAATTTGGATCATCGTTATTGCCACAATGATCATAACAATTTTCGTTCTCCCTAATTCTTCTTTCAAAGTTATTGTCATAAACATCATCTTCACCATAACCGTAGTAATGACGGTTACTATACTGACAACCTTTATAATAATGATAATAACGTGGACAATGTTAGGATTCTAAATAAATTTGTAAGATAACAAAATACTATTTTGTAAATTTCTAGTTGGTGGAATCTACACAGTTATAAGATCTAAGGCCTACAGTTCGACAGAAGAAATGGGTGATCATTACTGTTTGATAGGTCCTTACTCAGAGGTGTGTGCAAAAACCGAAGTTGAAGAAGCAGATTTTCATGAAAAAAGTCCTTTATTTGATTCTGTCAGACTATTACAAGATCAAGGATTTAAGGTAGATACAGTTTATTGTTATTAATAACTTATTAAGATTTTCTTTTGAATGTTAATTAAATTTTTTATTTTAAGTTATTAGAGTAAGAGTTATTTTATCGAACATGCACAACAACAACATAATACGCTTTTGCTTTTATACTTTTATTTGTTTTTGTTTTTTTACAAACTACCATTTGGAACAACCAAACAAAATAATATTATGTAATCTTCAGAAATATGTTTTAAATTAACTTAAATATTTCATATATCTTTAAAGTGCATCTGTGTGCACATGCGTAAGCAGGTTTTAAAGTAATATAATCATGCAAAAAATAGATCACAAGGTTTATCGACTCTATTAATATTTTTTTTAAATATAGAACAGTGATATTGTCATCACGGATCGTACTATATATATAGTGTTGAGTATGGTCAACCATAAATTTCCGAAATACAAAAAACCATGAGTTTCCAGAGTAAGTTTTATGCTTTTTAAGAATTATGTGGCAACTTTTTTAATGCTATGTTGGTCCTATAATATAACTTTACTTCAATTTATATCATTTTGATTTTAATTTATTGGTAACTACGAAGTTTCAGGTGCACTGAATTTCTCAGTTATTAATATTGTTGAATTAAATATAAAGCTTAAATTTTCGTGAATTAGTATGACAATACGGATACATGCATAAATTTAAATCATTCTTACTCATAATACAATAACAGAAACCATGGAAGTATCGTGCTATTGAAGACTCTCAATTTTCACCTTACATAAGTTTTTCTTTCTTTGATTTTTCAACGAGATATTTAACGATGAGAAATATCATAAAAATTATATTAAATTGTAAATGTATATGCGTGCATTAAAACAACATGCATCTGGAAATGTATGAAATAACCTCAAGATTTCAGTGGAAGGTTTGTTTGCATGTTCATTTTATTAAACAGATTGAAGGTCTTTAGATAAAAAGTTATTTGACGTATTTTTAAAATATTTCTGTCCAACGTAATTTAGAATAAAATCTATCAAAAAGAAGGTTTAAATTTATGGAAACATGTTTCTTTCGTCAGAAAGCCTTTCATAACGGTGCAGTATCACCATCGTAAATTTCCGTTAATTTAAGATTAATAAAATATATAAGAGTAAAAATACCGTTAGTGCTCAATATTACATCTTGTTTATCATGCATGAGCGTTAAAATTTGCGGAAACTTGGTTATTGAGAAAATATGTTATTTCATTTTTAACCAAGATTAACCCATGTCTTTGACTTCCAACATTTATTATCTTCTTTTTTCGCGAAGCAACCTTCGACTTCTAAGATTTCGTCATATAGCCCAAAAAAGCTAGAACTTGTCGTACTGAATTAAAAATCCCCCATAGGACCGATTTAAAAATTTTATGTTTAAAATAATAAGTTTTTTGTTTATTCAGATAAGTACCATGCCTCGATATTTTAACAGTAGATTCGTTAAGCCTTACGGAGGATAACGAAATATGGAAAAGTATAGTTTTTATGTGTTGTTAAAGTATTTGTACTATTTCTACATTGTTTTTAGACTCAATTAATTTTTGTTATGCAAACAAGGGTGCCACTTTAGCAAAGTAGTATAACATAGAACAAAATATAAACACCTCCTTTTGATACCAATATGAGAGTAAGTATACTTCTCATCTGTCGATGTATAAATTATTTTTTTGCTTTATTTAGCTTTTTGAGAGAAAAAATTTCATTTTTAAGTCCATTCTCTTACCCTCCCGTACTTGCAGTACCTGCCGCATTAGAAATCGTTTATAGTGTCCTCACGTTTTTTACGAAAACAAAGAGCATATGGGTAACTTTTTTATAAACCGGACAGATTAAAGCAAAATCTGACTGACAAATTTGATACTAGGCTGAAAATTTTTTTATGGATTCTATATCTAAAAAATATACCTATTCGAGGATTTTTTTTTTTTAGGTAGAGGGGACTCAAAATTTCAGAGGTTTGTGATGTTTGCCTTGGAGACTCATTTTCAAACACTCCAGTTCTTCGTAAGCTACAGTAAATTTTTTTTTTCATTTTGAAGAACATAAAAAAAATTTTAAGAAAAAAATATTTGCAACAAAATTTATAAACAATTTCATATTGTTATTAACAATTCCAATGTTTAAATTGAGTTTAAACTATGGTTCCTAAAATTTAACGTTTATTTAATACAGCTATCGTGTTCTACGTCAAATTTTCTGTAAAAAAATTGTTTTCAATTGATGGAAAAACTATTATTGCTAAAAGAGATACATTGATTTATGTAGTGTGGCACGTCGTATTGGTGTGCGGGCACCTCTGTACGCCTCTATTTCTAACCCTTAATTGTTTTTCTCAATAACATCAATGGTTATCAAAATAATAACATGTTAGAAAAACATATTAATTTTTATTTTTAACATAACTTATAATGAACTTAGTGTCTATTTAAAGATTTTTGCAAGTGTTGTTTTATCATTGAATGGAAATATTTTTGCTTCTAGACTCTAAAGAGAGATTGGTATCATGCAATGAAATTGTATAATGCCTTTTATTGTGACAGCTTTTTTAAATCGTTCTGATAATACTTATTCTTTCTAATGATTCTCAACATTAGTTGAATAACGACACGTTATGGTTTGCAAAGCCTCCCAATGTTGCACTAGTGAACAATTCGTGGGGTGTTCAAATAGGATTAATTATTCTTTGAAAACTAGCTTTGACAGCAAGTTGTTTTAACGTTCTACCTGTTCCATCGCATAGTTCCTTGCCATGAGGCGTAAAGAAAAAATTCCATTTGGCTGATATTCCAAAATCTTCTACATGATGAGTAAGATTAATAAAATTTTTCTTGTTTTTCTATTGAGCGCTTGCACCGTACGAAAAAAATATTTATTCATGAACACCTTTCAAATTCGTCTTAATAAATTCTGCAAGTTGTTTATAAACAGCAACTGTATTATGATGCAAGCATTCAGAAATGCAAACAAAACTTTTGACATTAAATTCATCTTTTTCGTCTTTATAGTAAATTGAGAATGGATGTACAGTTGCTTGATCATTATTCCAGTGCACACCTTGTATAGAGTTTTGGAAAACAAATACATAGTTTTTGTTAAAATTACATACATCAATGAATTCATTTTTCATTAGTTTTTTTTCTTCAAGTCGAAGGATTCAATTTGTTTTTTGACTAAAAAAGAATGGATCAGCAATTTTTCCAAGCCATTGCTTAAAAGTTATAAAAATTCATCCACACTAGATATCAAAGTTTGCTGTAAAGTAATCATGCAAAAAATAGATCACAAGGTTTATCGACTCTATTAATATTTTTTTTAAATATAGAACAGTGATATTGTCATCACGGATCGTACTATATATATAGTGTTGAGTATGGTCAACCATAAATTTCCGAAATACAAAAAACCATGAGTTTCCAGAGTAAGTTTTATGCTTTTTAAGAATTATGTGGCAACTTTTTTAATGCTATGTTGGTCCTATAATATAACTTTACTTCAATTTATATCATTTTGATTTTAATTTATTGGTAACTACGAAGTTTCAGGTGCACTGAATTTCTCAGTTATTAATATTGTTGAATTAAATATAAAGCTTAAATTTTCGTGAATTAGTATGACAATACGGATACATGCATAAATTTAAATCATTCTTACTCATAATACAATAACAGAAACCATGGAAGTATCGTGCTATTGAAGACTCTCAATTTTCACCTTACATAAGTTTTTCTTTCTTTGATTTTTCAACGAGATATTTAACGATGAGAAATATCATAAAAATTATATTAAATTGTAAATGTATATGCGTGCATTAAAACAACATGCATCTGGAAATGTATGAAATAACCTCAAGATTTCAGTGGAAGGTTTGTTTGCATGTTCATTTTATTAAACAGATTGAAGGTCTTTAGATAAAAAGTTATTTGACGTATTTTTAAAATATTTCTGTCCAACGTAATTTAGAATAAAATCTATCAAAAAGAAGGTTTAAATTTATGGAAACATGTTTCTTTCGTCAGAAAGCCTTTCATAACGGTGCAGTATCACCATCGTAAATTTCCGTTAATTTAAGATTAATAAAATATATAAGAGTAAAAATACCGTTAGTGCTCAATATTACATCTTGTTTATCATGCATGAGCGTTAAAATTTGCGGAAACTTGGTTATTGAGAAAATATGTTATTTCATTTTTAACCAAGATTAACCCATGTCTTTGACTTCCAACATTTATTATCTTCTTTTTTCGCGAAGCAACCTTCGACTTCTAAGATTTCGTCATATAGCCCAAAAAAGCTAGAACTTGTCGTACTGAATTAAAAATCCCCCATAGGACCGATTTAAAAATTTTATGTTTAAAATAATAAGTTTTTTGTTTATTCAGATAAGTACCATGCCTCGATATTTTAACAGTAGATTCGTTAAGCCTTACGGAGGATAACGAAATATGGAAAAGTATAGTTTTTATGTGTTGTTAAAGTATTTGTACTATTTCTACATTGTTTTTAGACTCAATTAATTTTTGTTATGCAAACAAGGGTGCCACTTTAGCAAAGTAGTATAACATAGAACAAAATATAAACACCTCCTTTTGATACCAATATGAGAGTAAGTATACTTCTCATCTGTCGATGTATAAATTATTTTTNTTTTTATTCTCCTATTCACACTATAAACTCAACTGGTTATCGACTTCTATTACCCCGTCACCAAACAAGCATTGTCGTCGCTGTATCAATGTATATAAGCCTATATCTATATATATGCATGCCTGCGTACACATATGTATATATGCATGTACCTCTACATGTATATGCCCCGACCCATGTATGCTACGCGAGCACACGCTTCCTAAAATTTTAAAATGTGTCGCGACAAAGAAAACACGCTATATCTATACTACGTCCATACATCCACATACCAATACACGCATACGCACCAAACCATATATACAACGCGAGCACGCCCATAACTTAAAATCTCAAGGTATGTTACAACAAAGGAAACGTGCAATATCTAAATGCTCTCACCACCATGCGCCGCGTTCTTGAACCTACACCTAACCCTGGCTGTGCTCGTCGCGACTCCCCACAAGGGATGCCATTTTTATTACACTGTACTCCTGCCGATTTTTGTCGGCAGCCCGGAAGTACAGGTCGCAACTCTTATGTACGTCTGCCCCTCTCCTAGTCCCGATTATCGTTCTAAACCAAAAGGAGGTTCCCGACGAGCTTTCCCCCCCAGCCCGGTAGGTGAGGGAAATAATGGATTAACAGCCAGACTCGGTTACCATATACAGTTATACTTTCACATATATTTGCTCGTCCTCATGTACAGAAGTGTCGTGCTACAGCAGCATCGCCACGCTCGACATGCTGCGAGCGCTGGCGTCTATATACACCGATACAGCTCCTTCCTCAGTCCTGTCGTATACCCCTGTCCTCCACCTCGGTATATTCTCGCGACCAAGTAGCCAGCTCGCTTCGTGCCCGTGTTCGAGACACGCTTACGGCCCGTTCCTTGTTATGCTCGACCCTAACCCACTGTTCTCATGCGGGTACGCCCTATCGCGTCCTATCTATATATCTCTCTCTTTACACCCACACCCACGCGCCCATACACTTATTCCCCCGATAGCCAACTGTTTGCCTCTGTCTCTCTCACACACTCACGTTCGACGACCGCACGAATAACACTCTCCCATAACATACACCGTGAAATAGTCTATCTCTGTTTCTCCTTTCACACCACGTTACCTATCGATAATACAATTATAGCTATCGGCACTGTACCTTACGGCTGGAAGTACACACGTGAGAACGAGCCGCGTCCCGACAAGAGCTGGTTAATCCCTTTTTTTCTTGCTCTCTCGGGGGGCTCTAATTCTCTCCTTCTCTCTCCTTCTATCTTCCCCTGACTCCGCTACAGGTGTCACCTCTGGGCCCTCGTGGCCGTGTCGCACCCTGGACCCGGCTGCTGGGCAGGCGGTTGAGCTCGGCGTGGCCCGCTGACTCGATGGCGTGCTCTCGTTCGGCCTCTGCTGCAGGTCTCAGTGACGGGAAGCGGTGTGGCAAGGCAGCAGGTGGTACGGCAGCTTGGCAGTCGGTGTCATGGCCTGGGTCGATCTCCGGACGCTCTTATCCCTGACAGCAGTTTACTCCCCCTCTTTCTCTTTCTCTCACACCCCGATAACTCGCAAATTTCTCCGTACACACACACACTGTGCAAAAACTCGATATTTTTCTAACGTACCTCTCGGCGTAGTGGCCCGCTATCGAATGGCTCAAGCGCGTGCGTGGCAACATGCTCCCTGTATCTATATCTCTCTCTCGGCTCTGCCGCTGCAGCGCTCACAGCATATACGTGGGCGTGCATTCTTTCATATCTATATCTGTCCGTCGCTGCCGTGCCCTCGTCTCGTCCAACCACGCATTTTTCCTCGAAGCCACATATATATCAATAAACAAGAGAAGAACACGCGTGCATGACTATAAATCTATATACATTTCTAACTGGTCGACTCGCATGGAGTCATCGGTGGGACGGGTGAAAAGCAACTTCGTTACTTTTACCACTTCCCTTAGTATACGTACCTAATTTGGATCATCGTTATTGCCACAATGATCATAACAATTTTCGTTCTCCCTAATTCTTCTTTCAAAGTTATTGTCATAAACATCATCTTCACCATAACCGTAGTAATGACGGTTACTATACTGACAACCTTTATAATAATGATAATAACGTGGACAATGTTAGGATTCTAAATAAATTTGTAAGATAACAAAATACTATTTTGTAAATTTCTAGTTGGTGGAATCTACACAGTTATAAGATCTAAGGCCTACAGTTCGACAGAAGAAATGGGTGATCATTACTGTTTGATAGGTCCTTACTCAGAGGTGTGTGCAAAAACCGAAGTTGAAGAAGCAGATTTTCATGAAAAAAGTCCTTTATTTGATTCTGTCAGACTATTACAAGATCAAGGATTTAAGGTAGATACAGTTTATTGTTATTAATAACTTATTAAGATTTTCTTTTGAATGTTAATTAAATTTTTTATTTTAAGTTATTAGAGTAAGAGTTATTTTATCGAACATGCACAACAACAACATAATACGCTTTTGCTTTTATACTTTTATTTGTTTTTGTTTTTTTACAAACTACCATTTGGAACAACCAAACAAAATAATATTATGTAATCTTCAGAAATATGTTTTAAATTAACTTAAATATTTCATATATCTTTAAAGTGCATCTGTGTGCACATGCGTAAGCAGGTTTTAAAGTAATATAATCATGCAAAAAATAGATCACAAGGTTTATCGACTCTATTAATATTTTTTTTAAATATAGAACAGTGATATTGTCATCACGGATCGTACTATATATATAGTGTTGAGTATGGTCAACCATAAATTTCCGAAATACAAAAAACCATGAGTTTCCAGAGTAAGTTTTATGCTTTTTAAGAATTATGTGGCAACTTTTTTAATGCTATGTTGGTCCTATAATATAACTTTACTTCAATTTATATCATTTTGATTTTAATTTATTGGTAACTACGAAGTTTCAGGTGCACTGAATTTCTCAGTTATTAATATTGTTGAATTAAATATAAAGCTTAAATTTTCGTGAATTAGTATGACAATACGGATACATGCATAAATTTAAATCATTCTTACTCATAATACAATAACAGAAACCATGGAAGTATCGTGCTATTGAAGACTCTCAATTTTCACCTTACATAAGTTTTTCTTTCTTTGATTTTTCAACGAGATATTTAACGATGAGAAATATCATAAAAATTATATTAAATTGTAAATGTATATGCGTGCATTAAAACAACATGCATCTGGAAATGTATGAAATAACCTCAAGATTTCAGTGGAAGGTTTGTTTGCATGTTCATTTTATTAAACAGATTGAAGGTCTTTAGATAAAAAGTTATTTGACGTATTTTTAAAATATTTCTGTCCAACGTAATTTAGAATAAAATCTATCAAAAAGAAGGTTTAAATTTATGGAAACATGTTTCTTTCGTCAGAAAGCCTTTCATAACGGTGCAGTATCACCATCGTAAATTTCCGTTAATTTAAGATTAATAAAATATATAAGAGTAAAAATACCGTTAGTGCTCAATATTACATCTTGTTTATCATGCATGAGCGTTAAAATTTGCGGAAACTTGGTTATTGAGAAAATATGTTATTTCATTTTTAACCAAGATTAACCCATGTCTTTGACTTCCAACATTTATTATCTTCTTTTTTCGCGAAGCAACCTTCGACTTCTAAGATTTCGTCATATAGCCCAAAAAAGCTAGAACTTGTCGTACTGAATTAAAAATCCCCCATAGGACCGATTTAAAAATTTTATGTTTAAAATAATAAGTTTTTTGTTTATTCAGATAAGTACCATGCCTCGATATTTTAACAGTAGATTCGTTAAGCCTTACGGAGGATAACGAAATATGGAAAAGTATAGTTTTTATGTGTTGTTAAAGTATTTGTACTATTTCTACATTGTTTTTAGACTCAATTAATTTTTGTTATGCAAACAAGGGTGCCACTTTAGCAAAGTAGTATAACATAGAACAAAATATAAACACCTCCTTTTGATACCAATATGAGAGTAAGTATACTTCTCATCTGTCGATGTATAAATTATTTTTTTGCTTTATTTAGCTTTTTGAGAGAAAAAATTTCATTTTTAAGTCCATTCTCTTACCCTCCCGTACTTGCAGTACCTGCCGCATTAGAAATCGTTTATAGTGTCCTCACGTTTTTTACGAAAACAAAGAGCATATGGGTAACTTTTTTATAAACCGGACAGATTAAAGCAAAATCTGACTGACAAATTTGATACTAGGCTGAAAATTTTTTTATGGATTCTATATCTAAAAAATATACCTATTCGAGGATTTTTTTTTTTTAGGTAGAGGGGACTCAAAATTTCAGAGGTTTGTGATGTTTGCCTTGGAGACTCATTTTCAAACACTCCAGTTCTTCGTAAGCTACAGTAAATTTTTTTTTTCATTTTGAAGAACATAAAAAAAATTTTAAGAAAAAAATATTTGCAACAAAATTTATAAACAATTTCATATTGTTATTAACAATTCCAATGTTTAAATTGAGTTTAAACTATGGTTCCTAAAATTTAACGTTTATTTAATACAGCTATCGTGTTCTACGTCAAATTTTCTGTAAAAAAATTGTTTTCAATTGATGGAAAAACTATTATTGCTAAAAGAGATACATTGATTTATGTAGTGTGGCACGTCGTATTGGTGTGCGGGCACCTCTGTACGCCTCTATTTCTAACCCTTAATTGTTTTTCTCAATAACATCAATGGTTATCAAAATAATAACATGTTAGAAAAACATATTAATTTTTATTTTTAACATAACTTATAATGAACTTAGTGTCTATTTAAAGATTTTTGCAAGTGTTGTTTTATCATTGAATGGAAATATTTTTGCTTCTAGACTCTAAAGAGAGATTGGTATCATGCAATGAAATTGTATAATGCCTTTTATTGTGACAGCTTTTTTAAATCGTTCTGATAATACTTATTCTTTCTAATGATTCTCAACATTAGTTGAATAACGACACGTTATGGTTTGCAAAGCCTCCCAATGTTGCACTAGTGAACAATTCGTGGGGTGTTCAAATAGGATTAATTATTCTTTGAAAACTAGCTTTGACAGCAAGTTGTTTTAACGTTCTACCTGTTCCATCGCATAGTTCCTTGCCATGAGGCGTAAAGAAAAAATTCCATTTGGCTGATATTCCAAAATCTTCTACATGATGAGTAAGATTAATAAAATTTTTCTTGTTTTTCTATTGAGCGCTTGCACCGTACGAAAAAAATATTTATTCATGAACACCTTTCAAATTCG
The DNA here is from genome assembly GCF_000648655.2 of Copidosoma floridanum. The sequence continues at coordinate 330,369 of NW_019379643.1, forward strand.
TCTTAATAAATTCTGCAAGTTGTTTATAAACAGCAACTGTATTATGATGCAAGCATTCAGAAATGCAAACAAAACTTTTGACATTAAATTCATCTTTTTCGTCTTTATAGTAAATTGAGAATGGATGTACAGTTGCTTGATCATTATTCCAGTGCACACCTTGTATAGAGTTTTGGAAAACAAATACATAGTTTTTGTTAAAATTACATACATCAATGAATTCATTTTTCATTAGTTTTTTTTCTTCAAGTCGAAGGATTCAATTTGTTTTTTGACTAAAAAAGAATGGATCAGCAATTTTTCCAAGCCATTGCTTAAAAGTTATAAAAATTCATCCACACTAGATATCAAAGTTTGCTGTAAAGTTATATCTATTATCACCCACTGTTTGTATTGCACATTTTCGGTGAATTTGTTATCGAAATTTTGTCGTACTTTTTCAATAATATTATGTACATCGGAGCATGCATCGCATAATTCCAAAAAAACAATTTCATGTATCAGACACACACACATACCGAATGAGTGCCTCTGGCTCGTGCCAGTACAGAATGTTTTGGTGTGTATTAGCAAACTTTGAAAAACTACACTTCATTGTCGGATACTCTTTTTTAAATAAATCATACAATTCTTTTTAATTATTCAAAATCAGCCGTTTTTGCATCTGTATTTTGTGACCATCCACTATCATGGAGACGAAATCTTTATTACTGGCCATAATTTGTGTGTGTTCATCAGATTGATAGAAGTTTACTATACTGTTAATAACATTCACTCCTAAAGATTGATGGCTTTTGGGACTTGGATTGCCTAATATTCCTTTATCTTTAGCAATATTTTTTGCCATAGTTATCATATGTCGAGTAGCTGTGGGAAAGTTTACCTGGATTTTCTGATCAGACGTTTGATACCAGTGTCTGAAAATAGTCAAAATTTTTACTTTATGACATCAGTCTGTACTTTCTTGTAAGGTTCTAAAGATTGCGACATCATCATGAACTTCAACAACACTATCTAAATCATCGATATTTGCATGAAAAACTTTCTTTTTGATTGTCTAAGTAATTTTTCAACTTTCATCTTAGAATAACGTTTTTGTTTTAATCGGCGCTTTTTAATAGGTGATACATCTCAAGAAACGCAATTCTTTATTCAAACGATCAGCACTGTCATTTAATAACTTTTAGTTTCCACCTGAATATCCCGAAAATCCATCTTCTGTTCTATTTTTTGGTATCTTTTCCTGGGCTAACGCGAACACAAGAATTCTGCTCGTTCACTCACAGAATTCATGTGGCTCGCGATTTTAGCTCTGTTTTCTCGTGGGTCGTGTTGACTGGGAAACGGACTTTGGGTCTTGGCTGGCTGGGTGTGATCGGTGGCTGCAAGGGTTACTAGGAGACCGGGGCTGGAGCCGACATAAAATATCTGAAATCCCAAGAAACCAGAAAGTTGTAAGCACAAGGATGAGTACGGCTTGTTTATACAGGCAGTGGTGGCAGTGTGCGCAAGGTGCGTGAGACAGTGAAGATAACTTTTACGGATCCCTCACTTCAGATTAGTGGCTCTTGGGGCTGGAATTTAGTGGCTACTCTACACTTTGTTAGAGGAAATTTGGGTTGTGAGGTGCACTTCATGCCGTACTCAAACATGGCGGGTAGTGGCTCCGGGTTCGTGGTGAGTGGCTCCTGGGATCGCGAGTAGTGGCTTCTTGGGGGCATTTAAGTGGCTTGTCAAAAGTGAGCCTGTAGAATTTATTGGTTATAAGTGAAAAAATCGACAGCTGTGCAGACTACTTTCGGCTTCGGCGCCAGGGTACGGTGGTCGTACCAAAGAGGCCAGAGCTGCACGGCTGTATACCCGTAGTGTTGCACTCGGGATAGTTGTGAGCGTGTGCCAAGCTGGCTGGATACGACATTACACATGATAACAGTGCTGTAGTGGGCAGCTTCCTTGTAAACCTTGAATCAGCTTCCTGTTGAAAAAGGAACACACTTTGAGATACAGATGTACTATTTAAAGTATTATTTGCTTAATCTACATCACAACAGTTAGGATCTATTGCAGATTGAATGTCAGCTATTTTTTTGTCTGTCTGTCTATTTTTTTGGCTGCTGAAATGTGTGCCATTCCTGGATTTTTGTTGAAAGTTTTTGAGTGTGAATTAGCATTGCAGTTGTCAGTTTTTGTTACTTGTCTTAGGTATACTCGTATAATGCTCCCTATTTATTCTTGGTACGAAAAATTCTCTCTTTCTCCTTTGAGTCTGTGTAGGTAAATTTTTTATTGATGTTCAAAGGTGTATGAGTTAGGTAGTAGTCTTTCATTCTGAATCTTTCCAGAACTTAATATATGTATGGCTTTTGATTTAAGCATATTGTATTCTTGTCTTTATTCTTTGTAACCTGTAGATTTAAAAATTGTCCTAACATCTCTAGATCTTTGACTACAAGACTGTTCCAATTGAAACCTACATTTAGGTCTAAGTTAACATGAAAATATTAACTATAATTGACTTTACAACATTAGAGCTTTTCTTTTACGTATTTTCATGTTACTCTGCTTTAAACGTAATATCTAATGTTCTGTTATTCTTCAAACTCAGTGAAAACAATAGCTCTCGCTGATCTGCTTAGCGTTTCAAGTTTCATCATTAAGTTTTAGTTAATCATTGAGTTTAAATCAATTACCCATTTTCCTCTCCCTCAAAAAATTTTCATACAGTCTACTTCTCTTAATATTCTATATTTTGAGGTACCTACCAGACAATTTTATAACTCTGCCACTAGCTATGTTTTTATGTTCTCTGATGTAGTTAGCACAATTTCATTATCTACGTAAAGTGTAAAAATGGGCACATCTTAATCCTTTTTCCAGACAAAGACACATTGGTCTGTTTTTATTTAAATAAAACCCAAATGTAATAAGCTTTTGGTTAACATTATACTTAACTCTCTTGATCCTTGTTTCAGACCATATAGTGCTTTTTTGAGTCTTAGTTATTTACTTGTTTTCTCCTTGCTACTAAAAGACTCAGGTTGTGCTAAGTATATTTTGTGTATTAATTTACAATTAAGGAAATAATTCTTCATGTCCAGATGATGATGATAACACAAGCAATTATAACCTAGCTGCGAAACCTAACAAAAGTCTTGTAGTACAATACCTTACTTATAGTGAGTATGTTTTCGACAATACCAAGTTTTTGCATGAATTTACGAGCAACAAGTTCTTTGAACGTATCCATCTATTTAAGCTCACTCATTGAGATTTATTTTTGAAAATTACTTGAGTCTAATCACCGACTGCTTCGTCCCATCAAAATGGCGTCGAGCCAATTAATGCATTTTGAAAACATAGTACAAAACATCTTACCATGCTAGTAATATCTTTTTTCTAGTTAATTTTCTTTGTGTTTAATGAGTTGACGCATTCTAACTTGACTTACTAGAGCTTTGTATTATCACATTCAATATCCATACTTTAATTAAATAGAGTTATGTTATGATTTTCTACTAAATTTTAAATTTCATCAAAAATTGTTTTTTTTTTCTTTCCAGTTTCTGTGATTAAAGATAAAAAAATATTTGAGGTTGAATCAGACTTAGAATTATGAAAACTTTCAGTAGATTAATTTTTTTAAATTAGGCGTGCCTTTAAAAGCTTTAACATTTATGCTAGTAATGACATTTTTTCAAATTGAATTTAGCAATTTGCAGCCTTTTTAATTTTCAGTAAGTCTAACTAATATTAGTTTTTCCGATCTATTTTTACCTTTAATTTTACATTAAGAATTTTTATCATGATAATACTGTAAAAAATCTTCAACATATAGAGATTTAGTTAGGATCCTGTTCAGACTTCAATAGGCGTGAAATTATTTGAAACTGTGGTTGGGGATCTGTTCATAGCTTTTTTAATAATAGTTTTATTCTTACATTCTGTATGTCCATTCTGTTGTAACGTGTAAAGACAAGAGGTTCGACAAATTATTACTAAGTCTGTAAGTATCTTTTGTATACCTCGGTTAATAAACTTCTTCCTATTGTCGCAGCTCAAAATTTTCATTTTTTCACGAGTTAATCAAACTAATTCTAATTCTAACAATTCTGCTAAATTTTTATAAGCTACTAGACATTCTTTTACTTCAGATTTTTATTTTATAAAGTACACAATTGTATATCAACTATAATTATTTGTAAAAGTAAGGAAACATTTGACTTCTTCAAGTGACTTTAACTCCATTGAAAGTCAGAGTTCACTGATTTGAGTTAGCCACTTGCTTTCAATAAATTTAATTTAAATTACACTCTGATGTTTTTTTTGTCTTTAAGGCAAGTTTCGCGTAGTTCTTTATTACGTTTATTACACTGAACTACACAATAACCAAATGCTAAATTTTTGAACTTGATGATATTTTGTCTGTTTGGATGCGCCAACCTTCTATGCCAAATATCACTGTATACTTCATCTTCGTTAGTGTAATTTTTAAATTCTGTTTTCCTATTGCTTGTTATAGATTGATTAAAATTTTGATGACCCAAAGCTTCAAGTACCAATTTTTGGTTGGGATCATAAATTAAGCCTTTTTCGTTAATCAATAATAACTCATTTTCGAAATCTGTTAGTTTTTGAACTAAGATCAAGTTAGCTGCTAGCTTATGTACATACAACGCATCTTTAAGAAAAATTTTATTTACCTTGTTTTCTCTTGTAACATTTATTGATATCTATTGGATCCAACGGCTTGCAAGTTTGTGTGCATTAGGTATGACCAATTTTGCATCAGTATTTCTTTAATTTCTAAACCAATTTCTGTTTGATAACTTACGTTGTGTTGCATCAGAATCTAGTTACCAATTTTTTTTTATCGACATCATTCTTGCACACACCAACTAGTCAAGTGAAAGCTTTTTCAAGTTATTCATTTCCAATACGCAACTTGCTGTGATTCATCTTTTTTATTCTTATACTTTAGCAATCTTTTATAATGCCACTGTATTTATTGCATGTAAAACATCTTACGTGGGAGATTTTATTGTTAGACTTATATTTTTAATTGTTTGTTTTTCTTTGTTTGCAATAAGCACTATCCTTACTGCCGTAACTTTTAAATCTTACAATTATTTTAAGCAGCTGGAGGGCTTAGGCCTTATAGTAATTCATCAGTAAATTGGTTCTTCGTTTTCAGCAAAACTACCAGATCATTATAGGCCAATGATAATGGGACTGGAAAGTTTGAGAATGGAAGTAATAGATGAAAAAATAAAGCCTTAGCTCCCCAACTGCTCAGTATAACCAGAAATTATTTATTTATTTACATAATATTCTGTATTGCTACAATTATCAAGCTGAGTAAATTAAAGCTCTAAGTATATCCACTTTTCTTATCAGCCTATCATTTTTTAAACTGTGCCATATTTCTTTGAGAGTTGTGGAACTTCTTAGATGTGTAAGGTTTGCTACATCAATAGCCATAACTAGCTTTCCCTTGGCTTTGCTCATTTTCCTTGTGTCTGTAATTGATAAAGCATCTCAGACAATATAAAATTTCATAAATCTTAATGTTTGAGATAATCTTGCTTTGATAACTTTCAGTAATTGTAGTCTTTAATGCTTTTAAACTTTTCAATAAAAAAAGTAATACCTAATACCTATTTTCCGCAATATCTTAATTTAGGTTACCTAACACGTTTACCATAGACTGATGCTGAATCTTGATGTTAAACACCTTGACACAAAAAAACATCGTAAAAATCTTGTATGAAAAACATGAACGTCAGTTTTGCCAAAAAATACATACTATTTATTTAAGTGCCTACAATATTATGATAAATAAGGGTGTGGATTATAAAGAGGCGTAGAGAATGTGTAGTTTAGCTCACTATTTAAAAAGTTGAAAAAGTTAGCTTCATAATATGCTCGTAATGACAGAGCTACTAATTTTAAATTACAGAGATTATGGCTGGAAAAGTGGCAGGTTTTTCAAACTTTATTTTATAAAATAACTAGCGGCTCTCCTTTACGGCTTCGCCTGAGACTCACTGAATGGACCATCGTAGTTTGTTGACACGTAATATACAACGTTTTCAGTAAAAATCTTTACGTCTTTTCTTGACACTTCTTGGAACAAGAAACTTCTTATTAAAAACATTTTTGTTCAGAATTCATGCAGTTAATTTGATCAAATAACAGTATGTTAAAAGTAAAAAAAGTATAATGATGCTGACAATGACCGTGCATTCTTTATGCCATAAAATAATTGTTGGCCCTTAAGGACCGTTAGTTTACACTTTTTTACGTTACAATAAATGAATAGAATTATTTGTTACAAGTGTAAAGATTTAAATCTGACAAATAATATATCATTAAAAATAATTTTTTTCGATCTTACTACTTACCAGAGAAACAAAGTCCTCAAGCTCAATCTCCCTATTTTTATCGTCACAATGAATACAAATACATATTATTCTACCTATTTAAAAATCTGGAAAATTTAAGGGATAATTGTCAGGGTTACAATGAAAAGCTGATCTCTCACGTAATCGATTCTTTATTTGTTGATTTTGACGCTGCTGTTTCAATCTCGATGAATGTTCTGCATCAGTTTGTTGATGCTAGAAATTATGTATATTTAAAGCATTTAAAGTTTCCTTTCCAATTAGCCATCTTTCGACTGTAGGCATGATTAAAATTTTTGTAAGCCCTGAAGGCTGTTTTTTTGTCGGTTTTGTTAAGTTGCAATATATGTTTGTTGGCAAGGTAATTTGACGTTTGATGGCCTTAAAAAATACTGATGAGCCAAACTCTTTTGACAAAAAAACTTTTGACAAAAGTTTCCGGTAAACTTGACTGTCTGGATATCTTAGGGTGATCTTCTCTAGCCAGCTGTTATAGCACCAGACTGATCGGGAGAAACACTATAACGTCTGAAACATTGGAGCTAGTTGTAGAGCTCTTTTTCAACGTCACCTGATGTTACACTGGAGAGGTTGATGTCTCAAGTACCTTTTCTTGCAGAGCTCAGTCATTTCAGTGATCAAAGGTAGGGAGACTGGTTCGTTATGCTTGCCTGTTGAAAACTGTCCCGTTTGCTCAAGTTCATTTTTCCTTTATAGCTTGACTCTTAGGTTTTCCCAGTGTAGAACTCTGAGAGCACTTGTAATTCCTGGTTGAATTCTTAGAGTCAAGAGGATACTAATGTAGGGTAGTTGGTGGCTGGGGTTCACAGCCTTACGACGATCAACTCTACTCGGGACGTCTACCAGTGAACCAGTGAATGACTGACTTGTTTTAACAGTGACCGCCTTTATATAGTCTTTTAGTGGACGAATTGTTGCTGGAAATAGTGGTAAAAATGTATTTGTTGGCAAGGTAGTTTAACGTTAGATAACCCTCAAAAGACCCGATGAAATTGATCGTTAATAAGGGAACGTAAATACTTGATGATAGCCCTGAAAATAGCCAGTGGTAATACTTCCAGTAATTCCTTATTATTATTCGCGATGATGGAAAGCTAGCTGTGGGTAGCTTGACTTTTACCCTCGTCTCTGCATTTAAAGACCGTGTTGGAGGGAAGTACGTAGCTGGCCAAAGAATATGTCATCTTTGGGTCGTTCCCGGATATCCAACCGTTTATTGTTAGTCGAAGAATATTTTCTCTGTAGGTATACCGTAGCGACGAACTACTAAGCAGGAGGCTAATAAAATTTTCAGCTTATATAGCCGTCCGAACTCCTCAGGAATGTTTATCCTGGCTTGCTGTTGTAGCAATATCTGGTCTGGTAGCATCAGGTTGGTGAGAGTCAGCCCTAAAACCTGAAGAACGACCACGAAACCTCAAATTGTATGAGTAGATCATATTCTGACTAGACTTCTCTTGGTATTACGCCAGACACGATGGCATCTAGTACGCCTTTTATTTATGGCATTTTAACAAAACTTTGAGCTTATTAGTTTTTATTTTTATTAATTTTTTCAAGATAAAAATGATACTGCAAATATCTACGAATTGTCAAGAATTAGTATGAAAAATTTCAGCAAGATCGGCTTAGTACTGTGTGTGGTTAGTGATTACAACGGTTTTAGTGACTGTGCTTTGTATAGTAGTAGGATATATATACTACCATCGTGACTCGAATCGGTGTATTGGACAACAGATGTTCTTCTTTATGAATCTCACTTTGCAGCTACATGGTACTTTGTACCATCTATCTTTCTTACCCTATGATATGTACACATACAAGTCGTCTATTTATAAAACACATATTGTCATACGGGTTAAATATTTTAGCAATCAGTTGTTTTTATACCCAGATAGTTAATACGCAACTTGCGCAAGCCTAACACAAATATACGAACTGAAGCTAAGCTTATGCTTTCTACGTGATGTCTGTTACTGAGAGTAGATCCTTGTGCCCACTACATGTTACGTAGAGATAGAATAACTTCACTCTTTCTCTCTCTCTTTTCCTCACCAGACTAGTAGAAGCAGAGCCGTTACTCTCCCTAACCCTTACTCTGAAGTATCCATAGTATGAATATATTTATTATTGATATTTTTTTTTAGTTGTATATTTTCTAGGCCTATTACACTTACACACACATTTGGAATTCCACTTGGAATCAATTATAGGGTTTTTGTTTGGAGAAGCCATCAGTAACTCAAGTGGAGTTTCAAGTGGTAGTACAAGTAATAATTAAATTTGATTTTTTTTATCCGCAAAAAAAATAAAAAAATAATTTCGTGCAGTGTCATCACATATATAGGTGCTATCATGCGTAAGGCAACACCAAAATAGAGGGATTAAATTAGTTTCAAAGATAATCAAAAAAACTACAAAATTGATTTTTCTAAAATTAAAGAAAAAATACTTTAACCCTTTTTTTGGTGTTAACATACGTATGGTAACGCCTATTACGATCATGACACTGCATAAAATTGTTTTTTTTTCAACTTTTTGGCCCATAAAAAAAATCAATTTTAATTGTTACATGTAATACCACTTAAAATTACTGATGGTTTCTCCAATCTAAAACTCTATAAGTCATTTAAAGTAAAATTCCAAATGGAATTCCAAATATATTTACGAGTGTGTTTACAGGTGGAGTTACAAATATAATTACAAGTAACTGCTTAGAAGGTCTTTCTTTTTCAACTATAACAAGGCAAATTATACACTGACTAGATTTAAAGACAAGTAGCATGTTCGTGTGTATTGGTACTTACACATATATAGAACAATATGCTTACAGAGATAAGTTTAGTGTTAGGATATAATTAAATTTAAAATTACGCTCGGGGCGCTGAAACGCTAGGCCATGAGCTTTCAAATCGCGTGGTTTATACATGTTTAATAACAATACGTATATTCAATGGATATTTAACCGTCGCTGAGGCAAGGTGCCTCATGTTTAATATGGAATATTAATAACAATAAATTCAAGTATATTGTAGAAGATTTGTTTTTAACTATTTATTTTTCCAGGCTTATTTATTTTGGACATAGTAGCAGTGCATGGTTTAAGTTGCCTGTTTCATTCGTATTTCTTATTTTTTTTTTTTTTTTTTTTCACGCGTCTCTTTAGAGGCATGTGACACTCACTTGTTAAAGAGACTGTACAATTAACAATAGATAAAAAATATGCGAAGTATGAAAAAAAAAATTATAAAACGCCTTCAGTGATATGTAATACATGTGTTTTACTGCAAAATTTATTGAGATGCAAAAGGATTAAAAAACTTTATAAAAGAGGAAGTTTGGCACGTGCTTAGTAGAAAGAAGTGAAAAAGCAATGAGTTAAAAAAGAAGACAGAGACTACGCGAGACGAAATTTTTTGAAAATTTTGAAAAACGTGGTGTGTATATTAAAAGTGGTCGAAAGCAAAAACGAAGAAAAAAAATGGCGGATGATACCAAATTCATGTTACTTATATTTAAAGGTAGTAATTATAGTTTGTAAAAAAAAGAACATTAATCATTTAAGGTTGAGAAAATGTAAAGATGTCATCAAAAAAGAAACAAGGAATCAAAACAAAGCAGAATCAACTTGGATAAAAAAAGATTTAAAAGCAATGAATTACATATGTGGTGTATTGACTGTAGTTAAATCCGAATTGACACATGAGAAAACGAGCTCGTACAAGGTTATTAAAAAGTTAGATAAGTTACACTGAAGAGAATCAACAGCATTGCATGTATGCGTAGGAAATAAATTAGATAAAATCATGAGCAGCGTTGGCTCAGTGGTAAGCGTGCTTGTTACTGATACAACGCAGTTATAGTGGTCGTGGGCTCAATTCCTGGTGAATGCAGATTTTTTCAAAAACTGTTTTCATCGGGAAAACTTCCTATGTAACCCCAGCTGTTTCGGGGCGGGCTTCTCCGTGGAATTTTCCTTCAGAGTAATTCCAGGGTTTTTTCCTTGCCCCACAGGTTTTCGGGCCTGGGTAAATGCAAAACAGTGTTAGGGCTATATGTAGGGATTAGCAGACCCGATGCCAAACGTCGGGTAGGGATCGCCGGCCTTACCGGCGAGGAGTGGTCCCTGAAACATGGGGCTTCTCCAGGGATGCTAATTAGCCTGGATCTGATGCTTCGGCAAAGAGCACCGGCTTAACCAGCGAGAAGTGGACGTCCTGGAATAATGGAGTCTTCTCCGGGGAAAGGCTACACAGTGGCGAGTGGACCCGATGTACCATTGGTGCAGAGAGTGTCAGCTTAACTGTCAAGGTGTTCCACCGGAGATAATCACACTGTGCCCATGGATTCAGGTAGGATATGAGGAAAAAGGTTTGAAAATGGGTGTGGCAATACACCCCCACACATAGGTGTGAGTGGGTGGCCCCCAAGACTAGGCCAGTAGGTTGTCGTGGTTACCCGGTAGAAAAAAAGAAAAAAAAAATTACATAAAATCAAATTGAGTGACTTCAAAAAATCTAGTGATTTTTTTAGAGCATTGAAAAAAAAAAAATATTAAATTAAAAAATGCTGGAGCAACGATTAATAAAAAAAAAATTTAATTGTTTACTTAGAACATTACCTCCCGCATTGGAATATTGGTGATTTAATAGACGTTCTGAAAATAGTGAAGCAAACAGTTGTATATGTTAAAACACAATTATTATATGCGAGATAAAAGATAAAGCGTTAAAAATAAAACATAATAGTGGAAATTAAAGTGTGCTTAAAGTGGAAAAGAGAAAAAAAAAATGTTATAAGTGTAAGAAACCTGGAAATTTTCAAAATCAATGTTACAGTAACAATTATAATCAACGACAAAATTCATAAAACGGCTCGTGGACTGGTGTTTTAAATGTTAACAGAGAAAAAAGAATTAAATAGCGAAGAGGTGGACGAGGTCAATTCGGCATCCAAAAATAGCAAAACTTTCACAACAATAAAGAGGCAATGGCATAGCACAGCGTGGTCATGGTGGATATCAACAGTGGCAGAATTAACATTGACAACAGCAACAATATCAAGATAACAATGCTTATTATGGTAGAAGCAATAGCGAAAATCAAAGTACTAATAAAGACTTATTTTGTACAATTTTAGATAACAATGTAAGTATTAATAAGAATCATAATCAGGCCAATTGTGAAGTGAATAGTTATAGTAAATTAATTGAATGGATTTTGGATAGAAGTTGTACTGATCATATCATTGATAATGTGAATTATTTTTCCGAATATATATTTTAGAATGCTAGACCATGTTAATTTTAATTATTATACTATTAGTAGTAGTATTATGATTCCAATTTATACCCATTACAGAGTTTTTACGTATGTTATGTCCCTTTTCTTTTCCTTCTATGTTTTTTTTCCGTCAATATCAATTATTTCTCCAAGTACGCGAGTCTTTCGTGCGGTCCCCTTGCAAAGTTCTCCTTAGACGACTCGGTCATCCATTCTACTGGGTACTGTTTACAGGGTGCAGCGATTGTCTTAAGCACACACAGCTATTATCAAGTTTAATGGAAAGATATTTTTGCAATAAACCATCTAACTCACTGTACTGACCTTTTTATAACCAACAGTGACTTTACCCGATGAGCTGACCAGGTGTTGGCTATCCTTGGAAAAGGAAGCCCCTAGAGGTCTAGACATCACCAGAAAAAATTCACTATTTATTTTAAAATGCAGATAAGTGGTGTTTCGCATCCTGGATACTCATCTCGTCGGAAAAGACCGAGAAAAAATTTCGATAATTTTCGACAGGATTCGAACCTACTACCCCTCGAGTATCTCTGGCTAGGAGGCTGGCACGCTAACCACTAAGCCATCGAACCTCTAATTATTTAACTATTTTATATTAAGAAAAGTAAGTTGAGGTCTGCCTGATAATTTAGAGAATGATTATTTGATTTGTGGCTCTTTTATTCAAAATAAAAAGTATAATACTAAATTTCATTATGCTAGACATAGAGCAAATGATATATTAAAAATCTTACATGTGGATTTGAATGGGCCTCATAGAGATAGTTATAATGGATATGAATATTTTCTAATTATTGTTGACGATTACAGTAAAATTGCTAAGGCATACATAATGAAGTATCCAAATAAAACGTGTGATTGCTTAGTAGATTCTATAAACTAATTAGAAAACTCGACAGGGAAAACAGTAAAAAGGTTTAGATGTAATAATGGGAAAGAATTCCTAAATAAAAGTATTTATGAATTTGCAAAGCATGAAGATATTATAATAGATTCATCCCCTCCATATGTGAGTGAGCTAAATGAAACTGCAGAAAGATACCATCGATCAGTAATGGATACATCAAGGTATCTGTTATCTGACGCAATATTACATATAAAATTTTTGCCAAAAGTAATTTACTTAAAAAATACAAGACATGTTGATATTGTAGAAGAGGACGTTAAATTAGTAGGTTTTAATGGTGTAGAGAATGCAAATTTTGACAATAAAGAAAATAATAATGATGATAGTAGCGATCATGATTTGGTTTTTGATAAAATATTAAAACTGTAAATATTAATGAAACTACAAATAAAAATAATGAGAAGGTCTAATAGAACACGTAAAGAACGAGAAAGGGATAAACCAGAAAATTATGCAACATGTATTTACTTAAATTATGTTGGTGCAAGTACTCACAAAATTTAATGAAGCAATAAATGATGGATAGTGTTTAAATGGTAAAAAGCTATGGACAAGGAAATAAATAACATTATTCAAAAGAAGGCTTATGAATAAGTAGATAGACCAGAAAATTATTGATTTAACATGGGTTTATACCAAGAAATTAGACAATAGATGTAAAGCTAGATTAGCTGTAAGAAGTTTTCATCAAAAAAAGAAAATTGCCAACATATATTTACCTGTAGCAAAAACCCAAACTTTCAAAATTTTATTGGCTTATTGCTTACAAACTAATCTAACTATTAATTAAATGTATGTGGAATCAGCTTTTTTGAATGGGAATGTAATATTCAAAGTGTACGCTCAACAACCAGAAGGTTATAATGATGTAACTGGCAGAGTATGCAGATTAAAAAAAAGATTGTGCGGTTTAAGAGAGCCCTAGAGCTTAATATGAGTGTTTGGATACATGTTTAAAAATTTTAAGTTTTAAAAAAAGCAAAAATGAATATTGTTTGTATTAAATACATGTTGAATATGATTAAATGAATGTAATTATCTTTGTGGATGATGTATTGGTATGTAGTAAAAGTAAAAAAAAAAAAATTAACGAAACTAAAAAGGTACCAACAAATAAATTTAAGATGAAAGACATAGATGATGCTAATACATATCTTGGTATAAATATTGACTACAATCGTTAAAGTCATATAATGACATTAGATCAGAAAAGATATTTAGAATCATTAGCAGTAAAGTATGATGTAATAAACCCAAGATTGTATGAAACTCCAGTGAAGGAAAACTTAAAATGTGAACCCGCACGGTCGGCATCTGAATTTAAAAACTATAGAAATTGTATAGAAGCACTTTTATATATAAGCTTAGGAACAAGACCAGATATTAGTTATAGCGTAAATTTTTTAAGTAGATCTCAAAAGTGTTCAAATCAAACTTATCACAAATATGCGATAAGAATTTTAAAACATTTGTATTTAACAAGAAATTTTAAGTTCACGCATGAAAGAAATTTCAAAGTCGATATTTTGAATTGCTCTGTTAATGCTGACTTGACAGATGATATGGTTGATAGAAAATCAACTACCAGTTACGTTATAAAGCTGTTTTATAATGTAATATATTAAAAATCTAAGAAACAAGGAAGCGTAACAAAATCTTCGACAGCAGCTGAGTATGTGGTGTTGTCTGAAAGCGTAAGCGAAATATCATGGATAAGATAAATATTAAATGATTTTTTTATTATTTTTAGTAAACCAATTAATGTTTTTGAAGATAACTCTGGTGCAGTTAGTATTGCTGAATTTGGTAATCATACAAAAACTCGAAATATATCGAAACACGTTTTCACTTTGTAAACGAAAATTGTTAAAACAGTATGAACAATTCAGTTATAGTAAACTTAGAAAATAACGGAGCAGACATTTTTTACTAAAGCACTGAGGAGATTTAAATTTGATAAGTTTAGAAAAGATTTAACATTGAGTTAAAATGAAAAAATGGGTGATTAAAATTTGTAACATGATAAAATTTCAAATTTAAGAAGACGTATAAGAATTTAAGTAAATTTAAAATTACGGGCGTGGTGCTGGGACACTCGGCAATGAGTATGCGTAGAAGCTCTAGAGTCGCGTGATCGATACATTTATAATGACGATACGTATATTTAGTAAATAGGTATCCGTTGCTGTGGCAAGGTGCCTCATGTTTGTTGTGGAATATTAACAATAATCTTTTTTAGTATATTGTAGGAGATATGTTTTTGACTATTTATTTTCCCAGACTCATTTATTTTTAATATGTAGAAATAGAAAGTTACATTAAAAGATTATTTAATTAACTTATGTACATTATCTCGTTATGAAAATATTTATTTATTTAATTTAATTTCATTTACCCATGCATAAAAGGAAAACAATAAAATAGTTTTGAGTTAGCAGAACTATAAGAAACCCAGTAATTCTATAAAAAAAATCACAGAAAAATAAGCATAAAACCGTGTTATGTACTTGATTAACTATCCTTCACTAGAAAAAAACTCTGTTGAATTGAGTGTATGTCCTCTTTTTTTACAAATGTTGTTGCTTTTATGTTTTGTTCGCTTTGTCTTAAGGGCCAGACGAGAGATTAGTAGAGAAATTGCTCGTGCCTATAATACTGTTTGTTGATTTATTAGTTAGGGGATTTTTCTAGATTTAAATTAATTTTTGTGACGATATAATGTTAATAATTTGGTACATGTTTATTAAAATTTAATCCTCACTTAGACGGCTATACAACTATCATTGATAAACTTAAACGTTATTCAAAAGTAATTTTATAACTCTTACTTGATTCATATCGTTTTAACGAAGTGATAGGTATGATTAACACTTTTCAAAGAGGATAACACCTTTTACAATCTATTTATTGATTGTTTATAATATAATCAATTAGACCATTTGGAATCAGATGAAATAAAAAAAAAATTTCATCGAATGATTTTATAACTAACAAATTCATAAAGTCAAGTATCACAATACAAGCTTTTATAAAAAGTAGCGTTTTTCTGTGTTACTTTTTATTGGTGCATGAATAATAAAAATTGTTTGCGACATCTTTTGTTATTTCCAATAAAATTTCAATGTAACAAACGTTAATTGCCATCTCACAGCTCGCAGATTAATTTATTTCCATGCTGTTTCTTTAACAACAGTTTTAAATTCTGAACATTACGATTATCTAGGAAATATCACTCGTAATAATGTAATAAATATGTATATAATAAGGTCCTAGATTTTTCGTCTCTCATATAATGACAAACCATTTTATGGCAACCATTGTATACAGAGTTAAGAACACTAATTGATTTTTAAGTATATTGCACATTGATAATTTGTTCATAATATTTCCCCCTTACCTTAATTCATGTACACGTTAAATAAAAAATAATTTGTTTGAAACTACGCAACTACAATTTTATGGCGCAACACATGAAAATTTATCAATTATAAAAATTACTCAAGCTTTAAAAAAATAAAACTTTTCTCCCAAGTTTGTTTAAGATCAGCCAAACTTTACTTTTACTTGAGCCTTGAAACTTTACTATAAACACATTTTATTTTCAGTGCTCAACAGGTACGTAAGTTCCTAGCCGAGCTAGCTATGTCGTTGTGCCATACTTTTGCTCCGATATCTTCGGGGCTTAATTCTCATCTAGATTTGTTATTCTTTAACGATAGGAGCACGTAATTTTTTTACTATGGTATTTATTCACGTTTGATGTATACATTCCGTGATATAAACCTGCTTGCGCATCATATCTCTTATGAACTGTGTAACAATTACATATGATTCAAGTATGTAATTTATTACAATTCTATAAATCATTATAGTTTTTAAAAGTATCTTTTACTGACTGTGATTTTTATCAACCGATTTCCACACCACGATGGTGGTACTTTTACTCAGCGTTGTTCAAAGAAGTGGCACTTATCACATTATTTTTTATAAAAGAACAAAATTTAAACAAATATTTGATAACAATCTTATTTTATGGTGCCATTTACTTCTCTTAACAACCTGCTTAGTGCATTGTGTTTTTTTTCTTACTTCAAACCTATGAACAAATAACAAATTGAAATTAATTTATTTACCACGTCCTATAATGCAATTTACAAAACTTGTATTTATTCTTTTCATAAACGTTTGAAGTAAAAATCATGGAACACCTCGCCTCGGTGCGCTGCTAGCCATACTACTGTATTACATAAGTATAAATTCCGCAAATAATATATGTACATCTGTAGGATGACATCTAAGTTTAAAACATTATAGGACCTACATTAGAAAATTTCAAAAACTACAATTATTATTTGAGAAACTCAATTATTTCCGAGTAATACTCGACTGGACATAATAGCGTAACTGTCTAACATTCAAAATCTCTTTTAAGGGAACGTCACCATGGGAACAGATATAGGTATACATGTATGTGAGAGCAACCGAGGAGCCGAGAAGAGGCGAGAGCTTAGGCAGGAGGCAGCTAAGATATATATCTATGGCCATGTATACGCTCATATTCTATTCCCCTCCAGTAGGTTATACCTTCATGAGCACATTTTGGTCTTCCCCTCCTCTGCTGAAAACGTGCGTATAGTTTGGCTGGTCCACCATGACAGGGCGCTTAAATCAGTCGGAAAAAACGACACACTTTCTACTATAAGCACTGTTAATATCCCTACTAATCCCTAGTGAGATTTTTACAATAATTATAGTCTCGGTTAAAAATATGACTTATTTTGTCTTTCTCATATATGTTTCAATTTTTACGAATACTAAGCTTAGTGAAAAGTCTGCGAGATTTTGAAGAAGCAGATGTTAAAGATATGTATTTTTCCTTGTTGGGTAAGACAATTTAGTAACAAAGAGGTCTATTTATTGTATCGATTGTAATTGAAGATTATTGTGCCAATTTATGTGTAATGGTTTTAGTGCTAAATATTAAGTTATTTCTTAATGATTAACTCTAACCACTCACACTTTTTTTACTACAACACTGCATACTTAAAGACAAATCGCTTTTTCAATCAGATTAACAGAAAGCTATTCAGCCTGATCGTATTATGTGCTACATAATTTTAAATTTACCTTAAATATGATGTTTTAAACAATCATACATTTTGCTTAATAGTGCTACTATCACTTAATAGGAATTCGATTCCAACTTGTATAAATATTTAGTGATTACAAAGTTTTTTACCAGTGTCAAAATTTATTAAACTTTTTACAGCCAGCAAGCTACTTTGATTTAACCCTAGGCCAACAAAGCATTTGATTGCAGTCCTTTACTGGGGTGTTACCCTTCTCATGTCGAAATATAATACGTGGCAGTTTATCGCTTCAATTCTTTGCTGAAGAACTCAGTACGTAGCATTATGGCTTTACGATTTTAATTATGCTTATAATTTGTTTTGCGAGTACATTACAATCCATATATTTTAGCGATAGTTTACGTGGTATACAATTTGTGTATTCTTGTTTCTTAGATAATTGCAGATGGATACGTCTACGAGGTAGAAGTACCAAACTTATAACCATATAAGGAACTGCAGATGGCAACAAATTATAATGCTGCTTTTAAAGCTAATAAATTTATTTTACAACTTCTACCGCTTTTCGTATAAGGTAGAGTGGGTATAAGGGGAGTTTGTGGATGAAGACGCCATTTTCATTACCGCACAGGTAGGAGAAGTGGTAAAGAGGGAAAAATAGATTTACACGCATACATATTAACATCCTTGTATTGCTATTTTCCCAAAAATGGCAGAGCTTATTAGTGACTTTTTAACGTTGCAGCCACATTCCACCTTACACCCACTTTGTATAAGAAGTATTGAGATGCTATTAAAAAAGTGAGCCTAATGGCGCGTCATTTAAATTTTATGTTTTTAGAAATTTTTGCATAAATATTACAAAAAACAGTTTAAGTATGAAAATTACTTGACTAAACGTAAAAATAAGTAAAATAAGTAAAATAAATAAACTCATAACAAATATTGTTAAGCAGATGACGATAATTAGTGGAACACGCCACTGGATCTTGCCCACACATTCTCTGTCTTAGTTACTCTTTTGGTATTAATTAACAATACTTTAAATATTTTTTATCTCCAAATTTGAAGTAGGACATAACATGAGCAAAAGACCTAATCAATAAGAAATTTTTCGCTGCATGTGTTAGTATTTTAATTTTCCCTTCATGGTTAATTAAAAAAAAAAAAGAACTTATCCATTCATAATGGTTCCAAATTATTATTCGAAAATTGCGCCCTTAGGTTCAATACTCATTATAGGAATACTAGCTACCTTCATGGACATTCAACAAAATCAACAGTCACAATGTAGTACTTCGATTTGCTAGTAGATGGATTAAACTTTATTTATGTATTTTATAGCTAACGTAGATGAAATACTATGATGAGTAAGTGAAAAGTTACATTTTGGAAGGGATAAACTATTTCATTCTTCAACATAAAGTATAACTATTCGATTTATTTAAATTTGGTAAATTTTTAACAATGCAAAAAAATTTGGCTTGTTTGTATAATAATTTTTGGGGGGTCACAAGAATTTAGAAATTTGTAATGGTAAGCTAAAGTGTTTTTCTTGTTGCAACTATACTTTGTACAAAAAACTTTAGCTATTACAATTTTATATCTTGAACAGAGTAAAAGTCTATAACAACAATTTGAACAACAAGTCAATAATCTTAAATAAATCGTAGAATCCGTTGAAAAGGTGTCTGGAAAAAAAGATTTTGATAAAGCCCCACTGTAGCAGAGCTAGTATCTTAACGTAAAACTTGCTGTACTTTTCAACTGTAATCAAAGTTGAGTCAAAGTATATTATCTCTAGAAGGTCATTAAAAAATATTGAGTTATCTGTATTTTCTAGATAGTCAGTCATCAAAAACATCATTTACATGTCTTAATTATCAATACATCTATACCACTCAAAACAATTTACTTTAATGATATTTCTTCCGTGGGTTATAAAGTCAATGTACGTATCAAAGATACATGTGTGTAACTATAAAAGACTTATAACGCTAGACTTAATAAACGGCTAACGATCTTTTATCAACTAAGAAACCCTGTGTTACTCATTTCATTCTTTATGAATTTCAAGGCAAGTATTAGTTGTACTGGCCTTCGTACATCTTAGTTTTCTTTTCCTTTTGCGTTTAGTCACCTCAGCTAATGTCAAAAAAGACAGCACAATTTAGAAAAGTAAGAAGATAGCTATACCAAAAGTTAGAATACGTTACTACACATACTGTACGATACAATCCCAAACGATGCAGCAGTTATAAACTTTGATAACAGAAAGTGTAGTATGTACTGACTGATATTATAAATGGAGGTAAGATTTTTTTAAATGTAGAAAAACTTAGTAGACCAGTCTTTAGTAGACCATATATAAGCCAGGGCAGATACAGGTTATTGATTATTGGTTATGTATATATACTAATGCAGCTTCGCTTCTCTGTACGCTGCCCGGGCCAACCCACCATTACTCTAAGTTGAACGAAAACTTTTTCCATTAAATGTATGAAATAGAACAGTTTAGTCAATTGGAATTTAAGATTTAAAAAACTGACGATTTTAGATTAGTGACCATAAGAAATGTGTAGCTAAAATAAATTTTTCATTTCATCTCACTGAACCCACTGTGCTACATCACACCACCAAAACGCATATGCTGGAAAAAAAGATTTTGATCTTAATTCTACACCTAATCTTACAGAAAAAAAAACTCCCTTGAGAGTCGAACTAGTGATCTTCTGCACACTAGCTAAAAACCAAATCTTCTCTTCTAGAAGCGACCTCTCTTATAGATCAAACATTTTTAAACCAGAGAATACCATAGTAAGATCGGTATGCAAAATTTTTTATAAATTCAAACCTCCACGCATACTACTCAACATATCTATTGAAAAATTGATGTAAAACTAATTCTCTGACTCATCAACCCCTTTATACGTTGCGTTATCTTTGCTATGATAGGTATTAGTTTCCAATTGATTTTTAAAGAATTCTTTTATTAAAGAAACTGGTACACTAGTTATGTCATGTAAGTATAACACTATTAACTGAACAACTATTTTCATCACCAAATATTTTAGAAAATACATTATTTGAAATCCATTTTTTACTATAAGAAGAAATACTGATTTGTGATTTAAAAACTCCAAATATCCATTAAAATAATAGTTTAGAAGTTCTTTAAATTGTATTCTAGAGCTTCTTTCGGAATCATTAAAGCTCCATTCTAAATAATTAAACCATCTTTTTGTTGTTTTTTGTTATTGTTTTTGAATTTAAAAAGCATGCTTTCTATATTGTTTCAGTCTAACGAAAGTCTGGAAGTTCTATGACTTGTCATATCTTTTGGAAGAAATACTAGTGCTATGCCAGTCCAAGCCACTGACAAAATTTGTATACCCAGAGAAATGAAATAATAACTTAATGTTTGATATAAATAAGTTTTTCTCGAATCTCCAGAACAATCAAGAAAAAATTTCATCATTTTTTACGTGAATTTTACAAAAAATTTTTTTTGATCACTATANATGGCAATTCAAATTTTCCCTCCTTAATATCTCTGCTTGAACACGTTAGGTTAGACTAATACGAATTTTTATCACAACCACGGAAAGTTAGTGTTAGGTAACTACCTATTCTTCCAAGTCACGTAAGGTAAGGTCGTTCTCAGGGCCCTTGGGTGTCTTGAGCACTGCTCAAGTCGTCAACCCAGAAACGTCGCCTAAGAACGTGGTCACTAACCCCAGTGCCTCGACTACTTGGGGATGACTCGTCTCCACGCTTAAAGCGGTCGATCACCGAAAGTCCAAGTAGATACCGGTTAGTGAACGTGTTACCTGTGGATGGTGTTCAAACTTACTTTTCAGCTATCAGCCTTTGTACTTCGTCTCTTTCTCTCCCTTTGTGCTCGTCGCGGTATTGTACCGGTGCACGGGAAAGTTCTAGGTCTGGGTGAACAACGGGTGTACCGCGTCCCAGTCTCGCTGGAGAAGGACTGCTTTTGCATTGCGCACTAGCGCCTTTTATGCTAACGATATTTCCTTTTGAGTACCAGGTTTTCCCGTGCTCTAGCGTTTTCTTAACGTACTAGACGCACATTCCCCGCGCACGGCGTTCAAATTCGAATTTTAAAATAGGAATTTTATATAAAATTTATTGTAGTTGCAGTATTTTTAAACATCTGGTGTTTGATTTTTTTATATAATTTAATGCCTTTGAAGGATATTGCATTGCTTATTCTATTCACAATAAGTTAAAAAAATCGGTTATGATCCCTTGGAAATATTCTGTTAAAACTACCTGATGCAATATTTTTTGTTTGATTCCACGGTGGATAGCTTACATTACAACTGCATAACTTTTAGGATTAATTGTAAATTATTGTAGTTTTTACGCTTTTTTCATTATCAAACAATAATCAAACTGTTTATTTAATGAAACACTTCTGGTTCTTCGTCTTTTAATTTTTGAATTTTAATGTATGCTGTATCACTACCTCTAGAAGTGAAAGAAGTCATAAATATATTTTATGCTTTGGATTGATGCACAACATTAAACGTTTAAATGAAATTAATATTTTATTAATAAAAATTTATTATAAGGTACAACCATTCAATTATCTACTGAAATTATATCTTTGGTTTAAGTTTCGTTAATGTAATTATCAGATGTGTTATTTGTTCTTTTATATTGCAGTTAACCGTTGGTTTAGAATGTAGTTTGAAATGCAGTACGTTTGTAAAAGGTTTTGAGAGATTCTTTGTACACTTCTGGTTAAAATAAACCATATGAAAACTGTGTACTGTGTGAGGACCGTAGTACATGAGTTTAATGACTGATTTTGTAAGTTCCACTCTACCCAAAGTAATTTTAGCAGAAATAAGTGTATCAATTTGTTCAGGCGTAATATTTTTAACCAGATGTAGAGTAATTCAAATGTGTGCATGAGGTAGATCATGTTCCTGGAATTTAATTGTACAAAAGTATGCCAACAATTTACGAAAAATATAATTTTTTATTTTATCTAAAATCAATAGTAATTTAAAATGAAGTAATGTAACTGTAATACTTAAAATATCATCTGTTGTCGTGTTTACTGAAAATTTGGATAAAATTTACTTTAATTTTTGTTTATTTATGATGGACATGGTTCAGTCATTAATAATTAGAGTCTACTACATTTTCTTATTATAGCATCCTGATAGTGTTTCTGCATATGTCTTAAACTTCTGATCTATTTAGATGGTAGTTTAAGGAGACTTTTAATTTCTCCCCTTGTTTTAATAATTTTAGAAATATTAGATGCTCTGTTAGTAATTGCATCTAATAACCTTTAATGAAATTTAGTCTTAAAACTGTTTCAGTTATATTTCTAATGATTAAAAGGGATGTATTTTATTTTGATATTAGAATCTACAAGAAATTGTTTAGTCAATTTTCTCGCTCATTATAATATACTAAAATATTAATAATCTGATCTGTATAATATTAAAACATAGTAAGTTTATTATTTTTCGTTAAGTTATTCTTATCGTAAGTAGGACTTCAGTTAAATTCTCTGCTCAAACATATTTGCTTAGGATGGTTTTCTGGCAGTTCCTTAGAGTATGTATATACATCAAAATTTTTTACAAGTCCCTAGTTTTTATATTGATAGTATAATGACAACACATGCTGCTGTTAATGATTTATTGTATGTGTCTTATTGTGACCATTTTTTCGTAAAAAAAATAATTTTACGTATAGATAGCTTTGTCTACGTATGTAATTCGATTTAAATGTTTGTTTTTTTTAGCAAATGGATTTTGTTTTATAATCTTTGTCGAAGTTTTGATATGCTCTTTGATAAGATTATGTGTTTTTAAATTAATCCTCGATCAATACCAATATCTGTAAACATAAATGTAATGGTCAAGCTCTGCCTCTCTGTTTGATTTACTCACCAATTTCTACTGACAAGCATTTGCTTATGTTGTATACTACTACTCATAGAATTTATACATTATTTTTTTTATATTTTTGGAAGATGCAATTCAATTCAAACAATTTTTATTAAATGGAAGTTTTATTTTTGATTAAGGAACTCCAAAGTTTTCTTATTATTTTTTCGTGTAAACACTTCTAATACATCAATTTTGTGATTTACTTTCATTCTGTTATTCTATAAGAAATTTTGTTGTATTATTATATTATTCACATTGTGATATATAATCAAAGTATCTTTCAGCTTATCTAAAAATACTTTATTACCTAGAATTAGTTTTTCTTATAATGTTAAGTCTGATTTTTTTTTTTTTATACTTTTAATCCATATCTTTCTCCGGGAATAGTTGTAGAGAATTTATTTTATTATACTCAAGTAGTATTATTAACTCTGAAGAAAATTCAGTGTATACAGGCATACTGGCAGCGTCTGCACTCAACGACAGAGCAGCTAGTACTACTGGCTTTGGAACGGCAGCGTATATAAGTCGGAGCAGGAGTTGTACCACATTGGTATGCTACACACTCTATCATAGGAGAGCTTAGCCTGTACGACTGTACCGCAAGACTAGCGCTCTCAGTGCAGTAGAGTACTTAAGGCTTAGTACATGCTCCGTGCGGCTCAGTATTTACTCGATTCAGTAGAGATGTAACGCCTTCTGATGTACCTCGCGGCTCAGCTAGTACGCCAAGTATGCCAGAGGCTTATTGTCTTCCTGTGGTGCTTTAAACGTATGGAATTTTTTGGAGTGTCGTTAAATTATTTTTACATTAAAATACGTGTTCGTGGAGGGCTGTTTCCATCGCGAGATAAGCCCAGACCACGTCGAAAGCAGATCCTAGGAAAAGGATGAACGAGATATTTGCAAGACCTAATAAAAAACAACATTTATTTAAAATCAATTGGTTTGTACATTTGCTGACTGAGTGAAGTGTTCAGCTCAGCAGCGGCGTTTGCTTGGACTGACTGTGCTTCACAGAGCACGGCATACAATATTCTTGTACGTGAATGTTCGAGAATATTGAGTTTGCAGATAACAACTTTTGAATAAATTAAAATTTGTAATCTGATATAAATCTCATTTGAAGTATAAATGTATAAATGTATAAATGTAGCACCGTCTCTAGAGTATTGCTTTCATCCAAGTAAAGTAATGTATGAANTAATTTTTATTCTGTTTTTTTCTTCCATGACTTTTTCTTTGTGTCTAAGAACAAAATTCAGAGAGGTAGGAAAAGCGCAAATATATGCAGCAACTCTGGAAATTATTTTACTCATATGGATGAACTTACACACACGCTTTTACGTAAACTTGCCCCCTTCCTTTTTAGGATACTAAAAGAAAAATTATAGACCTCCTTTCAAATGAAACAGGTTTATTTAAAAGTAATATTTCCTACAAATAACCATTGGGGGCATTTCACAGATCTTATAAATGCAATTTTGAGTGATTTTTCCGCAAGGTTATACGTGAAACTGCAAATTTTTATAATTATAAGTGTGAAAGAGGGTACAGTGGAACGATCTGCAATTTACTATAGAAATTTCTAAAAGTATTTTTAGAATACATTTGATACTTAAATAATATCTTTCAAAAACACCTATGTGTGATGAGCGTACTGGAGGGACACTCACTGGTATGTACTACTATGCTATCGAAAAAAGCGGTAATACTGGTTGGTTTGTCTTAATTTTTAAGGTACAATTATTTTTTGGATATTAAATATGGACTAAAAATAAGTGTGTAAACATATGTGATAAATGTGAGCGTGACGTTACAGATCTTATCAGTGTAGGCAGTAGGAAGTTGTTCTAAAATCACCGTCACCATGAAAATGACCATGAAAGTGCACAGTCTTGTACTGGCCAGCCTTCATATTGTTTGTATTGTATTGTGCAATTATAGATAGATTGTTTATAACTGTTCAGTTATTAGATATTAAAATATTTATTGAAACCACACCCAACTAACGTAGGTATACTTTTCCCAACGATAGTTGCGCCACCTTTGTACACAGTATCGTTTCATGATAGATATATTTATATTTATNACCTAGAATTAGTTTTTCTTATAATGTTAAGTCTGATTTTTTTTTTTTTATACTTTTAATCCATATCTTTCTCCGGGAATAGTTGTAGAGAATTTATTTTATTATACTCAAGTAGTATTATTAACTCTGAAGAAAATTCAGTGTATACAGGCATACTGGCAGCGTCTGCACTCAACGACAGAGCAGCTAGTACTACTGGCTTTGGAACGGCAGCGTATATAAGTCGGAGCAGGAGTTGTACCACATTGGTATGCTACACACTCTATCATAGGAGAGCTTAGCCTGTACGACTGTACCGCAAGACTAGCGCTCTCAGTGCAGTAGAGTACTTAAGGCTTAGTACATGCTCCGTGCGGCTCAGTATTTACTCGATTCAGTAGAGATGTAACGCCTTCTGATGTACCTCGCGGCTCAGCTAGTACGCCAAGTATGCCAGAGGCTTATTGTCTTCCTGTGGTGCTTTAAACGTATGGAATTTTTTGGAGTGTCGTTAAATTATTTTTACATTAAAATACGTGTTCGTGGAGGGCTGTTTCCATCGCGAGATAAGCCCAGACCACGTCGAAAGCAGATCCTAGGAAAAGGATGAACGAGATATTTGCAAGACCTAATAAAAAACAACATTTATTTAAAATCAATTGGTTTGTACATTTGCTGACTGAGTGAAGTGTTCAGCTCAGCAGCGGCGTTTGCTTGGACTGACTGTGCTTCACAGAGCACGGCATACAATATTCTTGTACGTGAATGTTCGAGAATATTGAGTTTGCAGATAACAACTTTTGAATAAATTAAAATTTGTAATCTGATATAAATCTCATTTGAAGTATAAATGTATAAATGTATAAATGTAGCACCGTCTCTAGAGTATTGCTTTCATCCAAGTAAAGTAATGTATGAAAGATAAGATTATAAATTCGAATAAGTAACAGCCGTTTAAGAAGTCTAGCAATATTATATGGAAGATAGAAAATAATACATTGTATGGCACATTTTTACATAAGTTCACTTCAAACTAAATATACCCCCCGCCTATTATGATCGAGCGAGGCGAAGTCAGAATACATAGTATATGAGCCGCAATAATACACTTGTTTAAACTTTTACACCACTAACAATTACTCTTGCGAAGATGGAACTACTGTTTAAACATACAATGGGCCAGATAGCGTCCAGCCAAAAATGGTACACTGCGCCATAGGCGTTCCTGGTATACCGATGCGTAGGCCTTCTTGTAATATACGAGGAAGTACCTCGGCACCCAGCAGTATTTTGATTTCCGACGGGCTTTCCGGAAAGTCATCAGCCAAATTTAAACCTTGCAGGTATCTCCAGTCGCTCGACAGCTGGTGCACTCCAGGTCTATAATTACTGACAAGCGAGAGAATCAGTGTGTCGAAAGTGAGCGTTGCGTTCTCGCTGATAATAAATGTAATGGTTAGTTGAGCTTGTCCATGTACTTGCGGACCTTTGTCGCCGCTGACACCAGTGATCTCGCGATTTCTTGATTCGTATGGTAGTTGAGGCCTTTTGAACAAGCTTCTTGCAACGAAAGATGGCTGTAAGCAATTATGAAGTATACCATGTGCTACGCGCGGACGTCCATTAGGACCTTGCGTTTTTACCAGAGCAGTAGGTAAAAGTGTAGTTTTATCTGAAAATGCACTCCAGTTGCAGGATAAACGATTACCTTTAGCGAGAGCTGCAGGCCAAGCTGAAGTTGCGAGATGCGTTGCAGTTAAAAGATTATCATACAGCATTGAATGATGTTTGCCATTGCAAGTTTGGCATCGCTTAAGCGATTTGTAGTTATCGAGTTTGTGCGCCCCGAGGAAATTGTAGCAAAGGCCCTTTGCTACGTTTCTCAAGTAAGAGCTTAAGCGTAGCAAATGTGGGTGGCTTGGTGGTGTTGCTGAGCAATGATTCCCACTCTCTAAAAGCTCGAGCATTGAGCTTTCGGAGAGTAAGAGCGACCACCAGGTCGTTCCATCGATCTGTGGGTCGATTGAGATGCTTGAGCGTAGCTAAGGCGTTCACAGCGCCACTGAGCAATGCCTTAAGCTCGTTTGCTGATTCCGACGTTACATCTGGCACTAAGAGAAGATCACGAGTTCTTGCTGCTACCAGGCGTCTCATGTTGATGTAATGATCCTCAAGTATCTTCCATGTGACCTCAAAATTGGCATCTATTACTTGCACGGTTCGCAACATCTCCGCAGCTTTACCCTGTACGTGAGTTTTCAGCTGTTGCAACTTCTCGAAATTGCTTATGCGAGACTCGCGTAATACAATGGCTTGAAGCAAGTCTTTGAATTCGAGCCAGTCGCAGAAGCTGCCCGAAAATGTAGGTACCTGTCCTGCAGGAAAACTTCTCAGCACTACAGGAACAGCCATTGGAATAGGTTGCGGCACTGGCTCTAAAAATAGCTTTTGTAGCTCCATGGACATACCTGAAGCTGATTTCAAGTAACCTTTCTCTGCAAGGCCATATAAATCTGACTTAAAGTAATAATTCTCTGCTATATCTCTCGTACTCAGCGCCAGAATCTGGAAGTAATTCTGCAGAAACTCATTCCAGTTAGCGCATAACTGGTCGGAGAGATTTTCTATACCTTGTCGCGTAATATTGTTCTGTCCAAGCTTGAGTAGATTCTCGTACGCTCGAAAAAACTCTACCATACAACTTTTGCTGGCAAATACCCAATCGATCTAGCGTTAGCGACATGCTTAAGCTCTGTGCAGTGGTGTGCGCGAGAAAACAAGATGACAAACCCGCCCGCCTTGGTGAATCCTAGACGTGGGTCAGCTGCTTGTACTCGCAGCCAAAGAACTCTTAACAAACTCAAGACTGTTGAGCTTAATCGACACTCACACGCACAGCACTGCCTCTGTCAATATAAGAATTCTCGTCCCTCCAATTCCCAAACTGCTTTGCCTTTTTCGTTCCCAGGAACCACACTCTGCTACCAAAATGTTCGTGGATAGGCTGTTTCCATTTTCCATCGTGAGCTTAGCCCAGACCACGTCGAAAGCAGATCCTGGGAAAAGGACAAACAAGATATTTGCAAGTTCTATAAAAAAACAACATTTATTTAAAATCAATTGGTTTGTACATTTACTGACTGAGTGAAGAGTACAGCCCAGCAGTGGCGCTTGTTTGGACTGTCTGTACTTCACAGAGCACAGAATATATATATTTATATATATATATATATATATATATGGGGCATTCTT
>NW_019379643.1:361795-421434 GCF_000648655.2 Copidosoma floridanum
TAAAAGAGCTTTATTTTGATCATCTTTACAATCTTCAATAAAAAATTTTTTGTATTTGTTCCAAATAATATTACTAAAAAAATTATTAGACATAATAAGCCTTGAAAAAAATTTTCGTAGTGAAAAAGGCAGCATAACGTTACCTGCTTCTTCAAAAATTATATTGTTTCGAAAATCGTGTTTTACTAATCCCATGAAAATAGCTGTTATTAGAAAGGGAAAGTAAAAAGTGATTGTTAAAAATTCATGCAATTAATTATGATCAATATAAATTTTCTACATATATAAATTTTAGACAACAATTATTATAATTCGGGTTTTTTTCCATACTTCGTAAATCTAATTTGCGATTACAGGGATTGGTGCGCAGAGCGCGCAGGGGGCATATATAAATATAAGAGCTTAGAAATATCCATTGACACATACATGATAGACAGCTCATTTAAAAAAGGAGGCCACTAGAAGAAATAATAAAGCTGACCAACAAAATGTCAAGGGCACATCTCTCTGTCTATATAAACTTTACCACTGTTATTTGAAATTAGCAGCTTGTTTTTCATATTTCCTTAAAAGCAGATTAGTAATTATTCCTTAGCGTAGAAAATTTATTCCCGAGTATTTTCAAAAAATGCCATAGTTTTTCGAATTCTGTAAAATGTACTTTAACATGTTATTATCATACTAACAATTAATTTCATCATTTTTTATGGCTTTAAAAAATGTTAATACAAACCTTATTTTGAAAAAATTTCATTTATAACCCAATAAAAGGGAGGGTTGGTGCGCGGAGCGCGAAGGGGGGCGGAGCTCTACTAGTATACATAATATAAACACACAAATACATACACACACACAGACATATATATATATATATGTATATGCTTGTATGCGAATGTTCGAGAATTACTGAGTTTGTACATAACAACTTTTGGATAGGTTAAAAGGTATAATTTCATATAAATCTCATTTGAAGGATAAATGTACAAATGTTAACCGTCTCTAGAGTATTATTTTAATCCAAGTAACGTCATATGTACAAGATAAGATAATGAATACCAATAAGTAACAGTTGTTAAGGAAGTCTATCATTATTATGTAGCAACTAGAAAATAATACATTGTACGGCATATTTTTGCATCAGTTTATTCTAAATTGAGCAATACTTGAATTAATATTATATAATAATATCACTTATAACAGTAATAATAGTTTTTTCTTAATAATTACTATTATTTTCTAGTAAATCTCCGGTTGATTTTAATTTGCTTCCTAAACTACAGTAAAATTTTTTGTTCTCTTGCTTGTTTATACAAATGTTTAATCTTTTACATCATTTATTTATTACAGACCAAAAAATTTCATGTTCATTTTTCTCATTTAAGTGGGAGGAGTGAAGTGAGTGGGGTGGAGTGAGAGGTGATAAATGAGAAAAGAGGGGGCTGTACGGAAGCTGCTGGAGAATATTGGGAAAGCGTGGCGAAGTGGCGAGGAGCGGTGGGGGGTTAGGACGAAAGTCGTAAGATTAATTGTATTCATATTATTTATTATTGTATTAGTTTATTTATTCATAAAATGTTTACCTAAATTACATGCCATAATTCTAATTAGATTTAGCAAGATTAGGCGCTTTGTTTTATCAAAGTTTGATGATGAAGTATTTCAAAAATAAAATAACGTATATACATATGTAAATAAAATGTATACACATGCATGTATACCTTACTATACGACATGTGCATGTATGTATACATTTTATAGTCCGTGAAGATTGGTAGGGTCTCCGTCAGGTCATCTAAAAGTGGTGTGGGAACGCGGTTTGAGGTCAAGGAGAAATGCGTGAGGAGCAGTTGTGGGTGTGTGGGGGTCAGTGAGGATTTGTATGAAAACTATGATTTGTCAAAAATCGAGAAAAAATAGAGCAATTTTAAGGTATTTTTTGGTGGGTTTGTGGTTGATGCAAGGGGGTGGGGGGCAGTGGTCTGTGGAGGGGTTCTATGGAATTTCCACAGAAACAATATGTTACATGAAAATACACACACGCGCGCATGCGCGTACATACTAGTAGTGATTCCTCCCCCTGCACGATTCGTGCGCTAACCCCCCAAGTCTCTATTAAAAGTACTTTGAAATTAGGAAATATTGAAGATTATGACTGATATTTGGATCCAAATCATTTACCAGATAGTATACTAAGTCACCCATATTTGAATAAATTATCACAGCATGTTGATCTAATGGTTTCCCCTTTACTATTTTCATCAGGATATGTACAATGGAGCACTCGCCACAGGCAAAAAAATTGTATAAAAACACAGAATTTTACGTTGTTGCAATATTATTTGTATAGAACTTCTTACTGATTAAACGTACAGTAAAATTTTAAGTCCTATACTTTATGCTAGAAGATTAACGCAACTATTTTTTAGCATTTATATATGATGATAGGCAACAATAGGAGAAACTTTTAAAGTTATACTTCTATAGGCGTGTTCAGCCCTATGGAGTAAATCAACAATTTCAGATTGGTGACTTTGAGAAAAAGTGTGATGGAAGTGGATTTTGCTTCATTCTCCCCCTTCGCCCCGCCTCTCTTGACGTACTTCCAGCCCCCATGTACCACACAACGCCACCACACTCAACATTCTCTTTTCACACCACACATTTTTAATCTTAATTCTTTTTTCTCTTAACCAATTAAAAAAAAAAAAAAAAAAGTTTCCAAAGAGATTTCAACCACTGTCCTCTTCCATACTGGCTGAGACCCTTATCCACTCTGCTATGAACAGGCCTGGTAATAGAAATGTGATTACTACATTTTATGGTACAGTTCGTAACTTATTTTCAATGTAAATTTTAATTTATTGTGGATTCATTTATTTGGTTTTATTTCACATTAAATAAATAAATTATTCAATAAAATATATTTTTTGGTACAGGTTTTTTTAAAAAATTTGGAAATAGCTATCAATATTAGCAGAGCAGCTTTCATATTTATTATAGAGCATTTATTCATTCATCATTAATTTGTTACTTTTAAAATAATTAAGTTGTTGTTTATACATTTTTACACTTTTTTTAAATTTTCTAATTTAAAAAAAAATTTTCGTACTGTATAAATACAACAATTAATTTTTATTCTGTTTTTTTCTTCCATGACTTTTTCTTTGTGTCTAAGAACAAAATTCAGAGAGGTAGGAAAAGCGCAAATATATGCAGCAACTCTGGAAATTATTTTACTCATATGGATGAACTTACACACACGCTTTTACGTAAACTTGCCCCCTTCCTTTTTAGGATACTAAAAGAAAAATTATAGACCTCCTTTCAAATGAAACAGGTTTATTTAAAAGTAATATTTCCTACAAATAACCATTGGGGGCATTTCACAGATCTTATAAATGCAATTTTGAGTGATTTTTCCGCAAGGTTATACGTGAAACTGCAAATTTTTATAATTATAAGTGTGAAAGAGGGTACAGTGGAACGATCTGCAATTTACTATAGAAATTTCTAAAAGTATTTTTAGAATACATTTGATACTTAAATAATATCTTTCAAAAACACCTATGTGTGATGAGCGTACTGGAGGGACACTCACTGGTATGTACTACTATGCTATCGAAAAAAGCGGTAATACTGGTTGGTTTGTCTTAATTTTTAAGGTACAATTATTTTTTGGATATTAAATATGGACTAAAAATAAGTGTGTAAACATATGTGATAAATGTGAGCGTGACGTTACAGATCTTATCAGTGTAGGCAGTAGGAAGTTGTTCTAAAATCACCGTCACCATGAAAATGACCATGAAAGTGCACAGTCTTGTACTGGCCAGCCTTCATATTGTTTGTATTGTATTGTGCAATTATAGATAGATTGTTTATAACTGTTCAGTTATTAGATATTAAAATATTTATTGAAACCACACCCAACTAACGTAGGTATACTTTTCCCAACGATAGTTGCGCCACCTTTGTACACAGTATCGTTTCATGATAGATATATTTATATTTATAATTATTATCTAGATATATTATTTGCCATATAATTTTACAGAAGTATAACTTCTTACTTGGGTATCCAAGCATTCACTGTCCACTGGTTTTCGCAATAATAAAAAATTATTAAGAATTAAATGTTACCAAGGTCCAATACATCATATATCACGTAGTGCATCAAATAATTCAAAAAATTAAAAAAAAAATCAAGTAGGACACACTTTCATTTTACCTTCAACATACATTGGTGGTCAAAGATATATGCAAAAACGTTACCAAGATTCAATATAAATAATGTGAAGGTTCAAAAAACTTAATTTATTTATTACTGTTACATGTTATCCAAAATAGAATGACATGAAGCAAATTTAAAAAATTTTTCCTTAAATACGACTCCTAATGACATACCAAATATTACTGTTAGATTATTTAATACAAAACTGAAATTCATATAAGATGATATAAGCAAGGAAAATATATTCGGAAAAGTTGTTTCTTACGTTGACACAATAGAATTTCGGAAAAAAAGACCACCCCATGCTCACATTATTGTTATATTGCATCCTCACAGTAAATAAATAATCACTACTACAGACATTGACAACTATATTTCAGCAGAAATTCCACTTGATTCATACATAAAAAAATTAGTTATCAAACATATGCTTTATGGACCTCACAATAAATATAGTCCTGGTTTTACCAGCCATGAAAATATTTGTGCAAGAAACTTTCTAAAAAAGTTTACTGATTGTAAAATTTGGAAAAAATAGTCATCCAGAATACAGGAAAAATGATAATGGATGTGATACTCACATATATTATATAAAAACGAAAAAATTCTAGTTAACAAGTCCATGGTAGTACCCTATGATAAAATTTTGTTGTAAAAATGTAACTGTCATTTTAATGTTAAATATTGCGCATCTATTCAAAGTATGAAATATATTTTTCATTATATTTATAAAAAAGTAGATAAGGCATTCTGTAAGAATAACAAAAACAGATCTCAATGCTAATGTAAATGATGAAGACATATTTGACGAAATAACAGAATATGTAGATGGTAGCTACTTAATTCCTATGGAAGCAGCATGGTGGTTGCAAGAATTCCCTCTTTGAGG
This sequence comes from Copidosoma floridanum, assembly GCF_000648655.2. Next base: position 366,916 of record NW_019379643.1, read on the forward strand.
ACCAAGTCATTCGGTATTTAACTTACCAGTACATGTTACAAATAAACAAAAAATAGTATTCGAAGAAAATAATATGTTCAAAGCAATAGAAACTTTAGAGACAGCTTTGACGGCACGGTTCAAATTGAATAGAAAGGATAGTTTTACAAGAAAAATTCACTATGTAAACATTCCAGAATACTACTGTTTTAATTCAACAACAAAAACTTAGGTGAAATGGAAAAGAGTTTGTGAGAAAACATTACTCTCATATTTTAATGGATTTGAAGCTAATTCTATCATACTATATAGGAAAACACAGGCTTTAGTCAATCGCCGTGTGACGCAGGGATTGTCTTGTTACTATGCGTAATCTATGAACTAAAGTATAGTGAGCGCGTGCACTTACTACATATATATCTAACATGCTGAGTTGGAGAGAAGCCATGATCTTGCTCTTCAGGGCGCTTCCGCCTTTCAGGCTAGTAAAGGCTTTCCTTAATGCTTCTCTGAGCTCTCGCTATTACAAGTGTTAATGTTATAAAGACAATCTATTCTGATCGAGCTAATGGCTTTAGTTTTACTGTTTAATCCGTGTAAAAAAATCAGTGTACTGTTATTAAAGTTGATTCAAAGTTATACAAAACAAGAAGGAGAGGTTGTATTTTATTTAAAAGAATGTATCCCAGGTGATTTCTGTGTTCGATTGCTCCTATATCTTTCCACCTTTCTCTTGATTATTAGATACAAGCTTAGGCTGGTATTCTTTAATCCATGGTGAAAGCCTAGGTAATTGCTGTGCTTGATTGCGCCTTCAACTTTCCGCCTTACTCTCTACAGTCCCAGCGAGTTTCTTCGCTAGCTCATTATTCTCATTTGAATGATATAATTCTAAACAGATGTTCTTAGCGATATTGACTGAATACCCACTACACTGGCAAGATCCATCTCCTGAAATACCTGGCTTAGAATCCACTTTTGCATTAATACTTTGAACTAGGGCCATGGAGTGTTAATCATTGACGTGGCACCGGAATTTCATCACCGTCATAATAATGCCTTCTCTTTATTCGTTCTGGTTATCTGCTGTATTTTGGGGACATCAATTTCCGTTGCTTCCTCTTGCTGATAGTTTTGGTAATTCAACGTAGCTCGGGTCTGCAATGGTCATCTAGCTTCAATTCTCTTGAACTCTATCTACGTCTCGTAGGCACTGTACTTTTGGCCTCTTCTAGTGCTTTTCTAAATGCTGGGCAGCTGCTGCTACCTGCTCCGTGTTTGGCACCTTCTGTTTCTCAAGCAGACCACCAGATTTTCTCCATGTAATTTTTCTTTCAGTGATTGCAGCTGCCACACTGGAATGATAGCTTTGACCCTTCTAGGCTACCTTCTGCCCTTTGCTATTAGCTCCTAGACCAGACTCACTCTTCTCATTTGTGGTGAACAACTAGGGGTTTTACTCAATGCAAGTTTGATTCCAGCCTTCTTGGTAATCGAATCTAGATCCCAGACTTTCAGCGTTACTCTTTTCTCTTCTGTTATAACGAATTGTAGCCTTTTAATGGTCTTAGCTATACTGCTAACCAGGGACGTCTTATGCTTCAGATTATCATCGGCTAATTCTAGAGGATTTTTCATCTTCTTCCTTGTCCCCTGACGTCTATCATTAAAGTTATGCAGAAGGTTCAACACTACTTCTATACCTTCTTTAATCAGCATTGCTGTTTTTGTGTCGTCCTTGCTGCTGCTTCCAGCATATCTTAAGTCATTTCCTCGAGTCCTGTGAATACAATATCCTCCTTTGTTTGCTTCATAGTTAGTTCTGATCTTCCTCGCTTACGTTCTGGACGCCTTTGTGGCCCCTCACAGAATCCGTAAGGCCAATTCCAGTTACCCGGGCTTTCACCAGGTCAGAACTGGCAGTGGATCCCCTCGGAGAGGTTACTGCCTGGGGTCCTTAGTTTTTATTATCGTCACTCATCATACGTTTTTTTTCGGAAACCTACCCTAGATTTATAACGAACTTTTATCCTCGGCGTTTTGGTCAACGGAAACTATTTTATTTCATTCCAACCATCCGTGGGCAGAAGCTCTGATCTTCGTAGCAACCCAGAATCATACACCCGTTGAAGGTCTCCTCCATTTGCCACTTGAAGAAACGTGCCCCATGTGCCCCATAGGCTGATTGCCTCAGCCCGAGTATCATAATTGTTAATTTTATTATTATTGCTCTTTTTGTTGCTATTATTTTTATTATTATTATCAAATTTTATTATTTCTTACAAAATTCGACGTTGATCATGACTGAGTTGTGAAAACATTTCATGGAATTTATGTTTATTAAATATTCTATTATCATTGTGAGTATCAAAATTTTTTTTTATCGTTTCTGTTGGTTCGGGTAAACTAAAATCTTTACAAGACATATTTTCAGAATCAAAAATTTCGTTTAAATGTAAAAGAGCTTTATTTTGATTATCTTTACAATCTTTAATGAAAAATTTTTGTATTTGTTGCAAATAGTATTACGAAAAAAATTTTCAGACATAATAAGCCATGCGAAAAATTTTCGTAGTTGAAAAGGCAGCACAACGTTACATGCTTTATCAAAAATTATAGCGTTTTGAAAATCGTGTTCTACTAATTCCATAGAAATATCTGTTATTAGTCAGGGAAAATAAAAAGTGATTGTTAAAAATTCATGTAATTATGATCAATATACATTTTTTACATATATAAGTTTTAAGTAACAATTAATATAATTCGGATTTTTTCCCATACTTCGTAACTCTAATTCGTAATTACGGAGGTTGGTGCGCAGAGCGCGCAGGGGGCATATATAAATATAAGAGCTCAGAAATATCTATTGACACATACAGGATAGACAGCTCATCTAAAAAAGGGGGCCACCAGAAGAAATAATAAAGCTCACCAACAAAAAGTCAAGGGCACATCTTTCTCTCTCTACAAACTTTACCACTTTTATTTGAAATTAGCAGCTTGTTCTTTATATTTCCTTAAAAGCAGACCAGTAATCATTCCCTAGCGTAGAAAATTAATTCTCGAGTATTTTTAAAAAATGCCATAGTCTTCCGAATTCTGTAAAATGTACTTTAACATGTTATTTTCATACTAACAATTAATTTCATCATTTTTTATGGCTTTAAAAAATGTTAATACAAACCTTATTTTGAAAAAATTTCATTTATAACCCAATAAAAGGGAGGGTTGGTGCGCGGAGCGNTATTATTATTATTATTAGTCTTAAATACTCATGCCAGAACACGTATTACTTTAAAGAAATTCGACTATTTCTAGGTTATAACAGGAACATGGCTAGTTGATGGAAATCCACAAATCATTTTATTGGATATAGGAAGTGCAGCTTGGAAACTGGATGAATATAAACAAGAACTATGGAACTCCTGTAATTTTGGTATACCACATTTAGATGTTGAAGCAAATGATGCTGTCATTTTTGGTTACTTAGTTTGTCACTTTATTACGGAGTTTCGGTATGTAACGGTTTATAAAATTTCCTATACTTTTATTGCTCTGCGTACATATTTAATTCTAATTTTGTAACTTATACTATTTTGTTAAACTAACTTATTATATTACTGTAACTATAGTATTTTTGATCTTATTTTAACCAATTAAAATTAAATTTAAAAAAAAGTGTGGGTTTTGAAGCCTTCGGCATACGTAAAACATTACAGATAAAATTATTGAACTTGGTGGCATTCTCTATGTCGTTGTATTATTCTATTGCCTGGAGACAAAAAAATACGATTTCATCTTATGTTTTCTGCCATAGCACTTAATCAATTTTATTGAAAGGGAAGCTTTAAAAAATTAAAAGCTGAGTAAAATATAAGAATTCGTTCATAAATTGTTAAATAATTAAGTGCCAACTTCTGATCTGGACAAAACGATTTTTTCCATATTTTTTGGAAAATTCTGTAAGGAAGTAACTAATTTTTTCACTACTGGAAAACATAAGATTAATAAATCTGTCGGGTCATGGACTATACATTCATAAATTTTTTTACCATAAATACTTTGTATTTTTAATTTTTATTTTTAAAAGATAATTTATTCGATGATAATTATTTGGAAAGAGTAACTCCCTTGGAACTTCCACTTTCTCGTTTTTTAATAACTTGAACATTGTTTAGGGCTTACACCAACAATACAACACCACTTGGTTTTTCTTGGGCAAAAATTTTTTATTTATATACTTGTCAATATTTCGTTTCATCATGTAGACCTTTTTAAGACTGTAAACACATGGATATATATATTAGCTTATTGTACATAAAATATAAAATAAAATAAGCGCAAAGATACAATACGTGTACTACCTCTCACTTTTTTACGCAAAAACCTCAAGCAACATAGACCAACAGTTTAATTTTATACACAAAGCATCTTATAAATAAACGAGATAACTTTTTCAATTATAAACTGTAGGTAGACTGTTCACACCGACGGACAAACAGGCAATAAGATTACAAGGTATGCGGTACGTCTTCATGCACATGTATACATTAGCGGTCAAGTTTGATTATCTAGCTATTAGTGGAACTGTGTATAGATGTGTGAGCGTGGATATAGCTGCAAGAAGTATAAAAGTACAGATTAATACATTTTTGTTAGTTTCGACTTAAAGTACAGTTATTTGGTTGTTTCTTTTTAAACTGAGATATAGTATGTATGCATGTATTACATAATTTATCTAACTCATTTTTTCTATTGATGTTATAGTCAAAGAAAACAATGGATGAGTTTATAGAAGGTATATAGTTGTTGGTTGCCTCGAATTGTTTGTGGTTCAATAAAAATTTTTTTCAGTAGTCCATAGGGTGTCCCATGGAGGGATACATCAGCCCTGCGTTTGCTGATATAGTTTTGGAACGGTTTAAAGAGAATGTATTATCTAAACTACAAGATGATATTTTGCTATACAAACTTTTTGTAGATGACATCTTGGCAATATTTTTTGTTGTGTATGTTATTATGAAAGTCTAAACTATGGTTATATTCTTTCGAATGTGAAAAAAAAGACAGATTTTTCAGATTTACTTTTATATAGTCTCTCATGTTCTTTTAATCTGGTCGTAAGTTTTTGTGAACTTTGGCCTGAATAGATTTTGTTACATTTTTGATGTTTAATATAATTGAGTATACAACGTCTGTTTTTTGTCTTGTGTCTAAGATATTTTTTCCTAATCTTATAATTGAAAACAATTTTTTGTTAATCCTATTTTTTACACCAAAATTTTTGGATTTCATGAAATAATAGCATTTAGAAGCAATAATTGGATGGTAAGATATAAATACAAGCGGTTTTTTGGGTTCCTAAATAAAATTTTGTTGATTCTTATTATTATGACAGTATTTTTTAAATCTATTTTTTAGTATTTTTGTAGCAAACTCTTCTGGATAACAGTTTTCAGACAACACACGTCACACAGTTTACAGTATAATTAGAGAATATTGTAATCATAAAATGTTGAACTTATTTGGAGTAAATTAAATGTTTAACTTTTTCTTTAATCAGGTACAACTTTTGACAATTTCCTTTGAAATGAATTACAGTATGTTCAGTAAATACACAGATTTTTAAACGATGCTTATCATATTTATTGAGTGGTACTTATTTGTTACATATAAATAATAATGATAAAATCTGGTAATACTTAAAAGCACAAGACCTAAAAAATATATCTTACCTTATATTTTATGTGCGAAGCAGGCATTCATTTTAATAGTCATGGTATATGTGGCTGAAATCTACTTCCACTACTTATAATAGATTTGTCCATAAAACCATGAAGGATTCGGTTGATTACGATCATCTAGATTGTTTTAAAGAAGATTAGTATGATTTATTACTACTAATAAATAGTATAATTAAATTGATTTCAGCGGTTCGTTCAAAGGTTCGTAAAAATACTTTATTATATACGGTTTTTTCATGCTAAATTGTGATAATATTCTTGTGGTTCGTAGAAAAACATTTAATTTCTATAGATGTAGAATAATTTTGAGACTGCTTCTGAGGAGGTAACTAGTTAACAAATATTGAAGTATAATAGGGCATGTAAAAATTAGTTGAGATTTAATTAAAATTTCTCTGTAATATTTATTTTTTTAAGAACGAGAAATACAGTACGGTGCCATCACGTCAGTTATGATAAACACTGCATTATTCCAATTTTGAAGCAAATTCTAGTAGCTCAATTTTGAATCCCGTTGTTTTCAATTTTAATGGTGTAACCACACAGTAGTCTTTGGTATTTCTTCACTCCTAAAAGTTTTTCTTTAAAGGCTGCGTAAAATGTAAAAATACCTACTTTTAATAGCGGAAATTTGTAGGTCCAGTTACTTTGTAATTTCATATAGCTATAAATGAATGTAGTTATAGCTTTTTTAATCATAAGTACAGTGTTTTACGTCTGGATCTCTTATAGAAGCACTACTTAGGGCACTTAGCACTTGTGATTGGGAAGTAATTGGGATGGAATTGGACGGGGGGAGAGCCCTAACAACTGATCTGCATTCACTCATTACGTTTGTCATATGGATCAGGAAAACCTTGGGAAATCTTCCGTAGAAAAAATCTGATGCGGAACAGCGCGGTATATCTGCCTCATTTCTGACCCGCTATTCAAACTGCAGACCTAGACAACGGGGCAGAAATTTGGTAGTTATAGCTACAATTACAGCTATTACGTATAAATATTATTATAGCCTTACATTTTTGACTGAGAGTGTTCACGCATATTCGAACTTCAATGCCCGGGTAATTTTCTCTGTAAATACGTTCATGCGTAAATGTTAGATATATTGCATGGTTGCAGAATAAGAACCAGTAACGTTTCATTTTTAATACTGTATATTTTAATGACTTTTGATTAAACAATACACCTAACTCATCAATAAAATTTAATATTACAGATGATGAGCGCTACTTACGAAAACTCTTTGTTTTGACTTTGATTTTTTTGTTTACTGGGGGCATACTGCGCAAGGTTAATACTTAAGTTTAAAGTTTACTTTAAAAATAGGTACTATACTGCAAAATTATCGTCGTTATTCAATAGTATTAGCTTTAATTTAATTCTCTATCGTGAGAACACCTAGTCTCTACGCAGCACTTTTTATCACGAATTCCTAGTATTCCAACATATCAACTCTGATGGCTCGAATATGCACTGTACATTCTCCTATTTATTTTGCATGATCTTTTACCACAGAAAACTGCCCATGACGCTGGCTGAAATTTCGGAACTCGGACAAACTCTAAAAATATGTACGCAGACACGATGTTCTACTTGCTGAGACTCGCAAAATCAGATCCATGCCCCACGCATACCTCCCTCTCTGTCTCTCTCTCTTTCTATCTTCATCTTTCTAGTTTACTCTCTTCTAATACATTCTCACACTCATTAATTTTATCTCTAGCGTAACAAAGTTTACTAAACACATCACATTTACACATCTGCTTTTCGCCTTTCACCGTTCTGTACTTCACACACAACACTCTTATCTGTCAATCCATCTTTGAAGCCCTTTTTTCCTTTTTCCTTGTATCCATGAGCTAGTGAATCAGAGGAGGTTGAACAAAATCTTGATAGCGTGCTTGATCATTACAGCTTGAATTTTTTCTAAAAAACCGCTGAAGTCTTGTTGTGTGTCAGGTCTATCGTTACTCGCAGAGGCTTTATTGTCATTTAGCACCTTGACTCATTTGTCTCTGTTTTTTTCTTGCTTACTTCGTACGATACCACTTACAGTCTACTTGTCTTCCCTCAAAACTATGCATTAAAGCAAACACTTGTACTAATATGCAGCGTGATAAAATTTGCAATAAGAAAGATATTTCATTTGACTTTTATTTAGCACCTTCACTATTTTATTGAATTGTCTCATTAACTCTATTTCTTAGCCTCTCTCTCTCATCTTTCCTGTCATGAGCCATAAAAGAAGAAAAACTTACACGGTGGTATTAATGTTAAGTCTAAAGCACAAAAATTGTATCAAGTTAAGTTTTTTGTGTTGTTAGGTTAAATGGAAAAAAATGACTTACAATTAGTCATAAGTGTTCATAAATTGCAGCTGATTACAACCTCTTTTTCAATTCATTTTAACAGTTTCTACAAAGATTTTTGGATGAGGGAAGGCTTCAGATAAGAAGCAGAAAGCATCATTAGTGAATAATAATTAATTAAAGAATCTAGAAACATGTTGTAGCAAGGATAAATTTGAATCATCCGTATATCTATGGCGATACAGAATATTGTACTTAAATAAAAATTTTTACATATTCTTGCTAGCATCAAAAAGGATATGTAAGGGAAAGGTACCTATTATGAGCCACTTACTCACTACCTTCTTGGAATCACGGTCATTGTAAAATAATATTACGTTTTCTTTTAATACTTCCGATACCTTCTTGAAGCGCTAGACTTATCAAATGTGTACCAATAGTAATAATTGTGAAAAAGAGTGTTGAAAAGATTGAAATTCAGAAAATGTCGACATCCTTTTTTGTATGTATTATGGGCCTCTAATTTATTTATGTAACTCTGGCCCATAATCTTTGTCCACATTATGGGCCACTTTTAAAAGTTATTACACACAAATAAATCACACTTTTTTTTATTCCTTGTGATATTTAAATGAACAAATGCTTTTAAGTAAGATATATTTCAATTTATTTTTACCAACGGAATTACTTTACTTGGCTTAAAGTTTTCATGTATTCTTGTGGCCCATAATATGTATTTTGTAGGATTTTACATGAGTCCATATTATGGACCACCACATTGGCCCATCAGCATTGGTATATAAGTATACTGAAGGTAAACAAAGATTCAGTTTTATCTTCGTTTTAGGTTAACTTATTTCAATTCTTGATTTTAACTAGTTATTTGTGTTCTGAGGTATATAAATATCTTCTTCAGCTTCATAAATGTGTACAAAATAATAAAAAACAAAAATACTATTGGTGAATTGCTTAAAACAATGATAAAGTTGCTTATCATCCATGGCCCATAATATGAACATGCTTTGATGGACCGTGAAAATGTGTGGGCCACCTTGCTAGTACCGGCCCGTAATATATACAAAAAGAAATTATATGGTCCATAAGTAAGGCCACTATTTTATTTAAAAAATTCGATTTTTAATTGAAAAACTAAGATTATCACGTGAATCTACAAGCTTCAAGCTACTTGCAACGTTATCATAACATTACCTACGAATTTCTTGTTATTTAATAAATTGCAGTTTAATGAACGTGGTCGAGAGCCTATGATGCACTTACTGTCCTACAACGCCTGTTAGATGCCCCAACTTTATAGATACGAGATTTATCTTTTTTTTAATGATAAAAAACTTTTCAAAAATATATTAGTAAATAAGTCATTTTAAAGTGTGAGACTTGAATTTTCAGGTCCACTGATTTTCAAGACAATTGACTTAAATCCTTTATTTTTGACGATTAACGTATATGTGGCCCATAATATGGCCGGTGGCTCATAATAGGTATCTTTACCTTACGAAAATGCTGAAATCATTTTTAATAATCGAAACATTGAAGACCATAAACTTTTGTCCTGTATCAAACTAGATGATAGAAAAGTAAGTACTCTTGCTAAATGGACTTGAAACAAGCTATCAGGGATCTGGTGGAATTTCGTAGAGGAATGAGGTGATACTTATAAAAATCTTTTACTACTAAAACTGTTGGTTTGTTTTTGAAATAAATATCGTTACTCTAATTTTTACAGACTAAAATTGAAGGGCTAAGGGTAGTAAAATTAAATTTTAAATTAATCTAGATATGTACTGTCCTAAAAGTCAGTCCCCATGTTTATATATATCAAAATTTTTTGAACTTTAAGAATGCCTGGAATATTTCTATAAAATTTGAGCAATACCTGTTTAAGCCAAGATATAAGTTGAGTGTCAAAAATAGACGACTTAAGGTTCCTGGTAAATAAACATACATAATAACAGTAAGTCCACGATAAATAAATAAAAATCTACGATGAATCGCTGTTGATTGAACATTGACAGAATCCAAAATTTACGATGTCGTGTGAACAAAAATATAACAGTAAGACAAAAATACTAGAAACATGGTAATACTTATATCTCACTATTATATAAAGAGACAGCGTTTGTTTTATGTTATCAAAAATCTCGAAAACTACCTTAACTAATCGACCCCAAGTTTTGACAGAAGTTCAATAACAACTTCTGTTTCATAGGCTATTAAAATTAACGATAACTTTAATAGAAATCTTTATATGCTGATTATGATAACCAACTGCAAAACAGCTTTGAAGGGGAGTTTTATCTTTTGGCCACTAGAAGGCGAGTGGTTATGTTTTTGCTTTCAAATTACTTTTTTTTGGTGTCTCAGCTTCTCCTTCATTCAAACTAAATAGTGTTTAATTTTTTTAATTCGTATATAGTTAAAATATATAAAATGTAAGGTATTGTCTGATAGAAAATCAGGATAGAAAATCCTCATTTTTTTCCGATTTTTTAAAGTCCAAATTAAAATTCTTTAGCATTAAAACTTCTTTTGATTGTCTACAATCTCATTATTTCCTTGTATACTTGCTGTTCATTATTTAACTTTGATTTTTATTTTCAAATTATATTGCTCATTTTATTCTGTTGGCAATTACATACAGTTTATCTTTAAGTTGGATTTTGGCATCAAAATGACAAAATCGAGATTATTTCGCAAGACAACTGCTGCTTTCGCCAAATCAACGAAAGTTTAGATAATCCTGAAACTAAAAATTCTCAAATAAGAATAGAAGCTGCTAATGGACGTGCTACGGAGATTTCTCCTGTTTGAGGAATACAAATTGCTAGAAAGAAATGCGAGTGATTTGAGAAAAACTAAAAAGGTTTTACATTACGTGTCAACACACTGCGGTGTTCCATTTTGTGAGTCTCGGGAAAAGACCAGGGTCCGCTAGTTAATGAATAAAGAAATAAATCAATGGAGTACTAAACAAAAAATTTCAGCTACAAATATTTTAGATGGTGAAAACTCACGTTTCACATAGGTCTAAACTATTTTTGTGATATAGGATTTTTATCATAAGTAAATATGGCGTATAAAAGTACCATATGATCACTATTGTATACTAGCTACAATCTGATCAATAAGAACCAATGGAAAAAATATAAAAATATAAAAATATAATTCCTTAGTTTTACAAACATAATTACGTGCAGGGTTTCAGCTTGAAAAAGCCGTTGACAACACCACCTGACATCATAAAGGGTATATTACATGTAGCCTGATAAATGGTTTACTACATCATAATAATATTACATTGATAAAAAAAACATTAACTTATTTATTCATGTACTTACGACTACATACAAAATAAATTAAAAATAATGTGGTCTATGAGTAGAAAACAGTTAAAATAGTAAAAAAATTAAAAACAAATGAATTTGTAAATACATATTCATAGCAACAAAAAATCCATTTTTTAAGAGAACGGAAATCTACGATGAATTATTGTAGTTTCAACATTGACAATTGATAATGTTGCAGCATACAAAATTGATGTTGCAGTGTGTAGTAAGAATTCGGCACAAGTAGTAATTACATTTTAATACTTAAATAAATAAGTACAAAAGCAGGTGAAATACATAGTAATTTTAAATATATTAACAAACTTATCGTTAAATAAACGTTGCATGAACGCTTCATTTCGTTGTTCAAATAATTTTGATTGACCTACATTAACATTATCAACCTATACAAAAGTTTATTTTCTTGAGTAGAAACAGGGAAAAAGTATCATTTTATCAAAAGAAATAAGCGTTTGTGTTAAGCAAAATTTGTAAATTTACAATTTTCCAACTGGATTGACCTATGTATTTGCATAATAACTTTATTTTAATACCTTAAATTTCAGCTAATGGAGAGTTGTCACGCAGAGTGAGCAGAGGGTGAAGAATGTATGTGTGCGTGGGCGCGCGTGCACGTGTGTGCGTATGTGTGCGTATCTATTAATTAAAAGTGATTAAGACATTATTAGTTGGAATGAAAAAAATATTGTAATGACTGTTAACACAAATACGTACTTAGCTTTTACGAATAATTGTTATTCTATGCTTTTTCAGGAGATAAAAAGTGTATTTACATAGAAAATGACTTTGTGCAATATGAGACAGTTCTTGCTTAGAATAGGGTAAATTACCCTATTATCGAGCCTGTTTCAGCTATCGAGGATCTAAGATATATGGACAGTAATCATAAGAATAGATTAATGTATACGCATAAATTATTTTTCTTTTTACAAATTTAGTGAATGATGCTGCCTACGAAACTCTCCAGACTCAAACTACTGACACTTCAATGTAACTATGACGTAAAAAGAACGGTTACACCGTTTAACTTCAGTTTTCGTTTAATTTTTTACCAAAAACCGTAACGCAATGCATTATTTAATGATATTTATGATATTTAATGATCTTCAAAATTCGCTGCCTCAATTACGTACTTTGCATAAATGTAATAGCAGTATCATAAGACTTTTTACTACGCGAAAACAACTTTTTTTTTATTTTTTATTAACATCAAGGTCAAAAATTAGACCAGACAGTGGGGAAAATTAAGCATGAAATAATCAATTTTTCGGATGGGATCAAGGTTCTAATCGATTTCCATAAAAATTTTTGATGCCAAACAAGAATATGACTAGGTGGTGAGCTGAAAACGGAAGCTTTTTTTTTAAATCAACAAAATGAAAAAAATTGTCTTTTTTTAACGTTTGCTTAATGTCTCTGTTCCTTTGCATTTTTTGCTATACTTTGTTATATACTTTTCCATTCCTTGTATAATTATTGAAATTTTTAGGCCCAGTAGTGGTCGCTAGGTGTTATTGATTATCTACAAATAGCCTTTGAAGTTGCAAAAGTGCTCATTTCTATGACNCTTTCTCTCGCTAGTATTGAGATAAGGATTAGTCTGTTGCCTATCACAGTAATAATAAGTGCACAAAATCTTAGCAAGATCGGTTTTAAACTTTGAGATAATTGAACGATTGAATTTTTTTTAGTCCTTAATTGCAAAACGCACTGTATTCTTTCCAAACCAGTTACACCAGACAATCCAGGCTACAAAATTCAAGAAAACTTTCAAGTTTTATATCCCGTTGAAATTTATAGAAAATTCTAATTTTGACCGATCTTATGACAATTTATTCAATTGTATTAGTTCACGACACGCATACGTTTTAAAATTTTATTAATTTAAACAGATACGGTTAAAATACTTAATATTTATTATTGATAAAAATAATGATAATGTTCTTTAATTTTTCGTTACGCTACCCCAAATCAAGTACAAAAAAAATTTTGTACGAGCCTTGGAAGCTGAGAAAATGATGTTTCTGCAAACTTGGATGATTGGAATCGATGAGTTTGTTTTCCACTCCACCGCTGTCGAGTAGCTGGAAAAATTATCTCGACTCCAGAAGGTCGTGAAAAAATTTTTTTTTTTTGAAGTAAAACTTTTCATATTTGGTCGTAAACAGCTACGTGAGGGGAAATACGTTACGAAAAAATGTGGCCACCCACCCTGTGGCTTAAACCCTCTCCTCAATATCCTCTCTGACATACATCCTTTTGCTCCATCTCTCTCTATTTCGCAGCGCGCGACACGCGCTTTCTTTCCCTATGCTGATGGCTATGTACATGTATATTTCTACGCTGCGATTAAATCGATGCGCTTGTTTAAGCTGAGGTATCGAGAAAAGAGAAAGAAAGAGAAAAACAACAGCTGTACCTATACTAGAGGCAAAGTATACGTATGTATATTGTACACATTTGTGCGTGCTCCGTGTCCCAGTCTGCGCAGAAATTTTGGTGGGTTAGAGCCTTCTTTGGCTGTTGTATGTATACTGTTTATATATCCAAAATAGTAGAATAGTGCTTGATCTCTTCGAAGTCTTAAAAAAAACAGTAAAAATCGTTCTGCTTTTCTATTTATCCTTTCATACGTATACATGTATGTGAAAAATGTGCATGAAGTAATTAATATGTATCCTACGATAACCTTGAAAACAAGGAAAAACGCTGTATCTCAAAAGGGAAGCAAAATTAGGAAAAAATAACAATTATTACGGATCTCCAAAATGATCAAGGTGCACAAATATAGAGTGGTTGGACTATGCACTATCATAACCTTAATTTTTTTTTTTTCAATGTATCTTGAGAAGAACAAGGGAAAAAAATTTCTTATGTATGACTTGTTTGAAAAATCAGTATGGACATTTACAACATCTTCAAAATGTTTTTGTCACAACATAACTTCTCAAAATTTTAGATGGACCAAAAAAAATATTTCTTATGGCTTTTCTAAGCAGAAACTACATGATTGACGTGTACAAATAGAAGGGGGTTTGACTATGCACAAGAATAACCTTAATTTTCTCAATTTTTGACTGAATCTTGAAAACACCAAATCAAACAATAACTTTTATTCAGTATGGCATGTTTGGAACATAAATACAGGTGTTGAAAAAGTCTTCGAGGAATTTTTGTTACACCAAACGTCTCAAAATTAAAAAAAAACAGTCGTATTTTGAAAGGGAAGACAGATAGGCCAAAAAGTCATATCTCATAAGCAAGGCTACATCTCTTACATTAGAGCTTTAAACTGACTCATTTTTTAATCCCTATCACGTACAATGAAAATAATTGTCACTTGACCAAAACCTATATTCTTGCTATTAATTTTGAGATTAGTAAAAACTAGTTAAAATCATGGGTAAGTTTTAATATTAAATTATGAACAATAATAGAAAACGAATAAAATAAAAATTACGTTACAATGAAAAATAGCTTTATATCCATTGTTTTTCTTAATCTCAGTCAGATAAAGTAGTTTACGTTTATGGTACGAGACTATTTTTAACGAGATTATTTTACGTTTATGGTAGCCAAAGTAAAGAAAAAAAATTTGTTTGTCAGATATAATTATTCCAACAAGAATTCTTTGTACATATATGATATCACATCAAATGCACGAATAATAATTTTAAATAAAAGGAATTTTTGTCCTGCTTAACTAGACAAAAGTACCTTTTTTCGGGGCAGTATGGTGAAAATTTTTGTTTCGTTCTGCATTACATGACCAACGATTCCTACACGTTTTATCAATGCATGCGTATAATCACGTTTAACATAGGTAGTACGTAAAAGTATTTATAGTTCATGGACGCACGTGCTCGAATACGTAATAAAATAAAATTTTTACTATTTTATCATCGGATTCTTAAGGACCTATTAAAATAAGGAGTTATCTAATTTTCTTAGTTTCTGTTATATCAAGTTTAATAACATTTAAGCTGGAAGTTTCACCTCTGCTGGGGATCCTGAGGCCTATACCCCATTTTCTAAATGCGTGTTTTCAAAAGCTTTTTCCAGTTCAGAAAGTGCAAATGCTCGAAAAGCGATAATTATGAAGTTATAGGGCTTATACGTGTGTCGTAAACTAATATTGTTAAGCTAATTGTTATATAATCGGTAAAATTTAAATTATTTAAATTTTCGAAAATATTCAATGGGATATGAAACTTGAAAGAATTTGTAAATTTTCTAACTTAGATTGATTGGTGAAGCTAGTTTTGAAAGGATACAGTGCATTTTGCAATTAAGGACTAAAAAGAATCCCATCGTTAATTTATCTCAAAGCTTAAAACCGATCTTGCTAAAATTTTGTGCTCTTGTTAATAGTGTGATAGACAACAATATCAGAGAACTAGAAGTATCTACGTGTATTTTTTTGTGAGATATTTAATGTCGTAGAAATGAGCACTTTTGCAACTNAAGTATTTATGGTAAAAAAATTTATGAATGTATAGTCCATGACCCGACAGATTTATTAATCTTATGTTTTCCAGTAGTGAAAAAATTAGTTACTTGAATGAAGGAGAAGCTGAGACACCAAAAAAAAGTAATTTGAAAGCAAAAACATAACCACTCGCCTTCTAGTGGCCAAAAGATAAAACTCCCCTTCAAAGCTGTTTTGCAGTTGGTTATCATAATCAGCATATAAAGATTTCTATTAAAGTTATCGTTAATTTTAATAGCCTATGAAACAGAAGTTGTTATTGAACTTCTGTCAAAACTTGGGGTCGATTAGTTAAGGTAGTTTTCGAGATTTTTGATAACATAAAACAAACGCTGTCTCTTTATATAATAGTGAGATATAAGTATTACCATGTTTCTAGTATTTTTGTCTTACTGTTATATTTTTGTTCACACGACATCGTAAATTTTGGATTCTGTCAATGTTCAATCAACAGCGATTCATCGTAGATTTTTATTTATTTATCGTGGACTTACTGTTATTATGTATGTTTATTTACCAGGAACCTTAAGTCGTCTATTTTTGACACTCAACTTATATCTTGGCTTAAACAGGTATTGCTCAAATTTTATAGAAATATTCCAGGCATTCTTAAAGTTCACTTCAAAGGCTATTTGTAGATAATCAATAACACCTAGCGACCACTACTGGGCCTAAAAATTTCAATAATTATACAAGGAATGGAAAAGTATATAACGAAGTATAGCAATATTTCACTGTATATTGATAACAAGTGTATGGCTGTGTGATCTAAATAGGTGAACTACCTAATCGTCCCCGGGAAATCAAAGCCCTTAATTACCTATACTTACTAGTGAATCTAACCTTAATCCTTCCTTTACCAAACTTGTTTCGACTTAATTTCTATGCGATAAATGGATCTATGTATCTACTTCTTTCAAGGAAACTTATCAATTTTTATAAATTCACATACACCTTTTGATACAGCATGAATTTTCTGACAGTTTTTTTTTATATTGTTTTAAATAGGGTCATCTACCCCTCTATGCCATAATCAGGAAGTGTTTCAACGTCTCTTCTATTTTTATAACACTTTTAAATTCTTATATTCTTTTCATGATAGTATAAAAAGTATTTTTTGGTGATATTCTCCTCCTATATTTAATGATATAGTCGGTATGAAGAATTTTCTTTCTCTCGCTAGTATTGAGATAAGGATTAGTCAACTATAAGAAAATAAATTTACTGCTTTAAGCTTAATATACATGTTTGAATTTTTTTAACCTTCGAAAGATAATACTTTTCAATTTTGACCTCCCTAATAGAGTAATATCTCCGTAGTTTGTATGATTATATAATTAAGTGTTATTAAAATTTATACATGTAATAAGCAATATTTTTAAATTATACCTCAACAAATTAAAATCAAAGAACAAGTAGGAGTATTAAATCGCTTTCAAGGGTGCTTGACTCCATACGTGCATGCTTCAGTAGAAATGTAAGTTTTAGTTTTTATAAGCTTAGTTATGTAGTTATGTTCAAAAGTAATTGAAAAGCGGTGAATTAAAGCGCAAATTTTTAATTAAATATAGGACTTATGAGATTTTTCCAAGACATATCACACAATGTACTAACCAACTTAACTATGTCACCTTTTTTAGTTTCCGATGAAAAAAAAAAAAAAAAAAAAAAAAAAAAAAAAAAATTACGATTTTACATCCCATTAGTAAGAGTCAGAGATTTTTATACCTGATGAGGGCCGGGACACTGTCCAAACGGCCGAAATGTCGTTTTTTTCTTAATAAATATAAAATTCGACAGTACCACCATTGCACGTTATTTTAATCAAAACATTTTGCGTAGTTTAGCTTCAATACTACCAGAAAAAATGTCAACTTACCAAGAACCTTACAGTTGATTGTAAATTGAAATAAAATTAATATAAATGTATTCATAGTCTTACTCTTAGCTACATAAATGACTTAATTATTAATTATTGCATATATAAAGACGATTTAATTACGTCCTGGGCAATAAGAAAAGAAGAAGAAAAAAAATAGACTTCAAAGTAATTTTTTATGGTTGTGCAAGGTCAGTAGAGGGTAATGGGATGTCTTAATGGGAAGTAATATAAATCAGAATTATGGTAATGGCGTCCGAATACATTTACCATATTACTCATTTGATACCAGCAAATAATTCCTACTAACATAAATACATGTCTGTATGAGTTTATTTTGAATATTTATGTCTAAATGTTGTTTATTAACAAAATAAATTAAGAAATGGTACAATACGTATACGGGGAGAATCACGTCAACTGTCCCAGCACCGCGGTGGATGGCCCGCGCGGGCGTCAAACACGACGTTTTCAACTCGTCGTTTCGGTGTAAAAACTTTGATAAAAAAATCATCTAAAAACTTATTCTTACGTATTTTTTCCTCAGCTTTCCAGTGGTGGCATCAGTTTTTCGAAAATTTGCTCCCATAACCTTGAAAAATGCACTTGTTTGAAAAACACGTTTTATCTCCATGATCTTCAACTTTTGGAATTTTTTTGATAGCCTAGATCGAAAGATGAGACATTTTTACGTAGATATTGACAATGAAAAAAGAGGGGTTTTTCGTTTTTATGACGTATTTAAACGACGAACGAGACGATGCGAGCCGTGGTGGAAGGAGAAATTTACATCATCTAACAATAAGTGAGAGAGAATCACGTTGCTCACCCTCGCCCCGAAATTTTGGAACCAAAGAGAGCTTATGAAAGAATTTGGTTGCACAGATAGAGAAGCTAGGCAAGCTTAAAATTTAGTTGCAGAACGTGGCATACTCTCATGGCCCGATAAAAAAAAAAGGAAAAGTTTTATCTGCTGATGTTGAGGTCTGCGTAAAAAATTTCTACGAGCGTGACAATCTAAGCCGCTTGATGCCTGGATTAAAAGATTATGTTTCTGTGAAACAGGGAATGCTCAACGTGTTCATGTACAAGAACGATTATTACTTGGAAATTTGAACGAACTATTCATTTTATTTAAAGAAGAGCATGAAAATGTCAAAGTGGGTCTCACGAAATTCGTACAGCTCAGACCTCCTCACTGTATCTTAGCCAGAAGTAGTGGCACGCATAACGTTTGCGTATGCGTGCATCACAAAAACGTAAAACTGATGCTAGATGCACTAAATTTAGAAGAATTAACGAAAACCACGGCAACACTTCTTAAAAATTCCACGGACTGTTTGAACACCATTGTTTGCGACAATCCTTCCGAAAATTGTTTTTTAGGAAAATGTTTAGATTGTTCCAATTTCGGAAAACTTCGAAGATTATTATTAGATTCGCCAGAAGCTGAAGGAATTTTAATATTTAATCAATATTAATCATTATTTATTTCTTTATCATAAAATTGTTCTTTATATGAATAAATTTTATCAAAACATTTATTATTTATCCATTGTAAGCCCTGGTTAACCAATTGTTGTTTAAATCGTAAATTGTTACTACATTATATATTATATAGCCAAACAGACTCACCGTAGCAGACGACACACGGAGGACGCGCTGCTGCCGCGCGTAGCCCGGCCGCCGTGGCTCGCATCGTCTCGTTTGTCGTTTAAATACGTTATAAAAACGAAAAACCCCTCTTTTTTTATTGTCGATATCTACGTAAAATGTCTCATCTTTCGATCTAGGCTATCAAAAAAATTCCAAAAGTTGAAGCTCATGGAGATAAAACGTGTTTTTCAAACAAGTGCATTTTTTGAGGTTATGGGAGCAAATTTAAAAAAAACTGATGCCACTACTAGAAAGCTGAGGAAAAAATACGTAAGAATATGTTTTTAGATAATTTTTTTATCAAAGTTTTGACACCGAAACGACGAGTTGAAAACGTCGTGTTTGACGCCCGCGCGGGCCGTCCACTGCGGCGCTGGGACAGTTGACGTGATTCTCCCCATACATATACTTATGTGGATAGGTATCAGGGTACGTGATAATTAGTAAGGTTTAATTATAACCCTACAAAAATGGTAGCTGGGGGAATGTGGTGACTGGGGTGGGGGTTGAGAAACGTTTTGTCGGGGTGGTTAGGGTATGAAAGGGGTTATAAAGGAGCTGTAAATTGTTGTAGGGAGGTTTTTGGCGGTGATGGAGGTCCAAACAAAGAGTATACTAAGGTGAAAATAAGAAAAATGACAAAATTTTACCTGATTATCTGGAGGATCAGTAAGAGGGTGGTTGAAGGGTTACAGTAAGGGTGTAGGAAAGCTGTGGGAGGTTTATGTGAAATTCCCTACACAATCAGCTATATAACATGAAAAAATATATAAAGGGTCATTCGATCATCTGTTTAAAAAAGACAGTACAGTGGCCTCATGAATTTGGCTTACATTAAAGTATAATATTGCTTCTCGTAAAATATGATACTCTCTAAAATTTAAGGCTTCCCAATATTTAGGAAGATAAGATATCAATGTTTTAAGTTTTAAAAGTGGTTATTTTACATATTTCTTTGCTATTTACAATAGTGGCGTTATAGGGGATAATCTATGCGTAAAAAAAATTTTTTCAATTTATAAACTGTTCTTATGCACTTATTCGATTGTATACAGTGCATTGCAATAAAAGATAATACAATAGCTAAAAGTGTGCTCGTAACATTAAAAGAAATAGTAAATGTGAAAACGGATATTGCACTTTCTGCTACAGTTTTTTGAACGATGTTGTAAATTGGCTTGTTGGCTTCATCGAATTCATCACTACTATCATCATCGTCTGAGTAGTCACTACCGCTATCTGATGAATGACCTGCACTACTACTTTCTTCGGTATATTAATCTTCGGTATTTACTTCACCAGATTCGTCTTTGTGAGAATTCTTTTTCGTACTACGATCAGATTGACTAAGCTGATGAGTTACATCTTCATTTAAATCAAATATATTATTATTCAACATCAGAGAGTCTTCATTGTTTATTGTAATTTGCGATGCATTTGTAACATTGAAATTTATTGTTATTATAATTTTTTCATTCTTAATTATGTTTCAAATTTAATATACAGAGATTTTGTTTAATTTTATGTCAATTGAAAATTTTTCTACCAGTGCAAAAATTCTTGCGCGTATTAGGGGGGGGGGGGGGAAGATATAAGGAGAAATAGAGAAAGAGAGAGACAGCGAGCAAGAAAGAAAGTAACGTTTATTAAGAATCTAGTATGTATGTGCATGAACATTAATGTCTTTTTAATTATTACCTACTTGGAATATTTAGATCGCAAGAAATTTTCTCGAATTTAATGCTCACGTCTCTTTGCATTAGGTCTATTTGACTGCATTCAGTGCTTTCTTTACTGCTACTCCAGTTTTCTGTAAATTAAATGCAGAAGTTAATCCTATCTTAAAAAGCAAAATATAACAAAGGTTACCTCACAGCAAATGTATTAAAAATTATAAATCATACCACTCAAAGACTCATCAGAGCTACTTTCGGTGGAATCATTTTCATCATTCCTCTCGATTTCTTCTTTTAACTTTCTTAAAAATTGACATTTTCCACTAGCAGAGTAATCAAAAATCGAACGTTCACCTTTGATGTTGCACATTCTTTAAGGATACAATGAATTTAATACATAGGTAACAGAAAATCGATGCAAAAGCTTTGGATTTGCGTATTATCAAGATGAAACAGTTTAAAAGAATAAAACTACACACTGAAAAATAGTTAAATGAGCCTCTGTCCAAAATCACAGCAAACAGCGCCCTCTGATCATTTAGTTGTCTCGGTTTGGAGCGAATAACCTCCTAACGAATCGGAAATCAGCCGCGCCAAGAAGGTACTGACAGCCCAACGCTCGGTGTGGTTGATTTCACGAGTTGGGGTGTTATTCCCCCCCCCCCCCAAAGCAAGAGATCCATACAAGAAAGCTCACAGGCTGGTGATTTTGGATGGAGGATCACCCAACCTTTTTCCAGTGTAGTTGTGCGATGCGGTGTTGTACGTAATACGCGATATGCAGAACATAAATACAATATTCTTCGGGGTAGAACAACCGTAGCTGGGACTTTATCCAGAGAAAAAAATGTTAACGCTTTTTCCTGTTTGATCTTTCAGATTATATTTTTTAGGCTATGATAGGCGATTAGAGACATAAAAAGTCTTATGCCCTGCATTTTTCACTACTACCATATACAACGTGAGCTTGCATTCATTTAAATTTTCGGTACCTTAGGTAAGATTCAAGTATGCACCTGTTTGAAACTGTTGATGCTTTGAAAAGATCTGTTGTGCAGCCGTAGGTTGATTACTCGCTGATTGCGTTTCGAAATCTTCCCAAAAAGAAACATAAATTTTGTACTTAATAAGTACTAATGCGATTTTTCTCTCTCACGGGATTAAATAAACGTCTGCATTCCGTGTTGAGTTTTCTGCTTCTTTATATGGATGCTATTTGTAGGAATCTGCATGAAGAGTAAATTTATGGGTCTTACGTGTGAAGGTTACCTGTCTTTAAACACATGTAGCCTTTCTTGCGACCAGCCTAACGAACATCACGGCTGCAAAGTAAAAGCAGCAGTTACTTAAACGCATCAAGTATAGTACAGCTGAGTTTTACGCGTGGTAGCTGTTTAATAGCTAATATCATAACGCAAGAAGCACAACGCTTCAAACCCGTCAAATTTCTTCCCCGTGTGTATCGCAATAACGCTAGCAAAATAATATACAATCAGGATATCGTAAGGCATATACTCACAATTAACACATTTATTTTTCATCAACCTGTTGCTCATTTCTCTTACCCTCTCATCCTCTCATGGGATTAAATAGAGTTGGGCGATACAAGTTACGCTTACCATCACTCCATGTGACCACTACCTTAAATCTACAATTTTAAATTATATTTATAGTAATGAATCATTTACAGGTGACAAAAAATTGCTTGATTCATACTCGGTTATCACTGAAGGAACGCTTCTACCGTCTAATAATGAATCGTTGAACATCTCTGTACATTTAGAACGGAAAAAAGACGCAAAAAAAGTATTAAAAAGATGAAGATGATTGAAAAATGTAGATAAAGCTAAAAATAAAAAACTATTGAAACAAAAAGCAGTATTCAAAATATCAGACAGTGACACAGAAGAAACGAAAACCGATAAAACTTAGATCAACAAAAGTAGTGATGATAATGACTCTGAAATAGATGAAACCACCAATCACGAGAGCGAGAAAGGAGATTGTAATTTCAGTAACGCGGAAAGTAACACTGTTAACGATGAAGGTGCCAATAAAAGAAAAAAGGACGAGAAAAAGAGTAATTCAATTTTTTTCCTGCACTTAAAAAAAAAAGGTTGAAAAAATTTTTGACGTATCTGACCAAAAACCATAATTTCTATTAAAGAATTTATAGATGTTGATAGACGTTATTTAAAATTAAATTTGATTCCTCCTGTGGATGCCGAATGCTAGGCCCCCCAGTAACAAGTATACGTTCGAGTACACTGCTTATGAACTCTTCTATCACAATGGATAAGCAGCAACCAAGCCAGAATAAATTACTGTCACTAATTAAGTCAATTTAAATTTACGATTAATTGTGTAATATTTATTTAAAAATAAAAAATTTTTAATTTCTTTTATCCATTAAAAATTGTTAAAAATTGATTTTGATAGCAAAAATAGTGCGGACGATTAAGATTGATGTAAATAACTTTTATTTTTTTTACGAAACACAATTTAATTAAGCGTAGGAAAATTAATGTGTGTGCTTGTCTTTGGATTTTTTTTCCTTTTTTTTTTTTTTTTTTCATTCGTATTGAGCACCAATGCCAGTTCCTCTCTTTTTCTCACTATGTAGATGGCGACTGATTGAACAAATTATACTTGCAACAATGAATTAAAAAAGTCTTATTGAAAAAAATTATGTTTAAAATTTAAAAATTTGATTTTCGGACTATCAATAAAGATGAATCTTTTTCAGCCAAACATTACATAAAATATTTTGGGGGAGAAGTCCACAAACCGCTGCACAAATCAACAAAATCAAGATAAGGCAAGTGAAGTTTGAACAGATAAAAAACTTGTGAGTAATTATGGTTGCACATTGAAGCCGCTTATCCTTAAATACTAATTTACTGGTCAAAGCTTTGATGATTGATCTACTAGGTATTAAAAGATTGAAAAAAATTTTATGATGGTGTTTTTGGTAATCATTTCAATTATTAAGAGCCACGTAAAATAAAATTAAACGTTAAACATCAAATAACATGTACTTTTAGACTTGACTACGTCAAACACCTAAAAAAGATATCGTCTAAAACAATATCATTATAGAGAATATTTAACATCATATTGCGCACAATTAAGAAATCCAAAGGCGACTAATGTGAAAATAGAAAGCAAAGAAAACAAATGTAATGAAATTATAGAGCATGAGAGTGTAAAATAAAATAAATCAAATGAAAATAAGTAATAAAAAAGAAACTAGCCAAAGTAAAATTAATGAACTTGAAAAGGAAACAGTCCATAAAAAAAAAAGTTATGTGGAGCAAGAGGATACAGAACAAGACGTGATCAGCCACAACGAAACTGAAGAATAGAATTAATGAGGCAAATAAATGAATTAAATTTAAAATATCTAGAAGAGTTCGAAATAATTGATAAAAAAAATAGTCAATAAGATGACAAGAAAAAACAATGATAATGCTCGAAAGAGAAAATTACACTGATGAAATTACTGCTAATTTGAAAAGAAAAAAAAAATTGTTAAAAAAAACTACTCGAAGAGTTAACATGTTTTTTTTTTGTTTTATAAGGTTAATGGAGCTATAAAACTATACTAGTTTTTTTAATACTACATACCTTGGTAATGTTATTTATGTTAATATGTTTGATTTATGTTAAAGTGAATTAGTGATATGGAATTCAGTTTATACTTAAGTGCGTCCAAGAGTAAAAATACAATATAATTATTCAAGTATTGTTAAAATAAATGGTTATTTGAAATTAAAAATACAGACTTACTTCTGGAAAGTTAAAAAAAAAATTCGTAAGTATAGAATAAAAAATATTTGTTTTTTGAATAAAACTTTAAATAAACGATAACAGAGTTTTTTCAAAGTATTTTTAAACTTATTCAAAAGTTTACTCAAACTAACATACAAATTTCATCAAAATAAAAAAAATGTAATAAAAGTAATCTCTTAGTTTCCCAAAAGTTTTTTTATTAGTTTTACTAAAGTTGTAAAAATATTTTGGGATCGTGCGTGAAAAAACTTTGGAAAAACTTTTATTAAACCAAACTTTCACAAAGGTTTTTTGAAACGAAAATATTACTACATGGAACGGTGCTCTGATACAAATTTAAGTTGAATAACTTTTTTGTTTGTTTTTAAAAAGTCTAAATTTTTGAGAAATGAACGATACTATTAGCGTCTACCGATAGTACCAAAAAAGCAGGTCATAATTTATCATGGTTTGCCAATTCTACGAGATATCATTTTTGCAACAGCTTGCCGTTCTGATATTTCGTGATTGGACGTCGTGTAAAATTTGAAATTTACTTATGTTTATAACAAGTCTAATTTTAAGTAAAATTTAAACTAATTTAAGATGTATTATGGCACACTTTAAATGTTTGCCTAGTTTTCTTGTTTAAATAATGAAAAATAATACAGCCACACAGAAAAAAAAAATTTTGGCCCGGGGGTCTGACTATGAATACTATAAGTATTTTAGGGTCGTTGAATCTAAATCTAAAGTCAATTTTACTCTAGCATGTCACGTTTTTGACATAACCTCAAAAACACTTTAACATTCACTAAAACCATATAAAAAAAGTAAGCCGTATAAGTTTTCCCAGCCTGGGGTCTGACTATGTATACTATACATTCTTGGGGTCGCTCAATCCAAAGCCGTGGTTAGTTTTACCTTAGCACGTCACGTTTTTGACACAACCTCAGAAAACACTTTAACATCCATTAAAACCATATAAAAAAGTAAACCATGTATAAATATAAATATGTAAAAAATTTATAAATTTAAATATGTCAATAAATGTATAAATTTAAATATGTCAATAAATGTATAAATATAAATTACCAAACATGTATATAAATCAATAAATAAATTCAATGATATTGAGTGAAAGCTTTAGTCAGACTTTTCCTTTGTGGAATATCACGTTTTCTCCTCTTCGAACGATCCGTGCAACGAAGTACGCTTTTGTTTTCGACTTTTCTTCGATTCCCTCATTAGCGTCCAACAAAAATTAGCCATCATGTTTACATCCCATGGTGCCTGATACCGAGTTTCCATGACCTTAATATCTTGATAAAATCGTTCTCCCTGTTCTTCACTAAAGTCCCCAAGGTTATCAGGAAATTTATTAAGGTGTGAATAAAGAAAATGTAGTTTTAAATTCATGTTAAATTAAAGCTTCTGAAAGTGAGAAATCATTTTATTAACCAATTGTTCGTAGTTAGGGCTTTTTTTATTGCCACGGTATTTTGAGCAACTGCTTTAAGACTTTGCCAGAAATTTTTTTCTTTCTGATTCATCGGACTAATAAAGGCAGTATCTTGGAACATCATCCTGATCTGAGGGTCGTCAAAAACCCTTTCTTTAATTTTTGCCTCAGACAACTTTGAAAATTTAGTAACGAGATATTTGAAGCAGGCTCCAGATTTACCAAGCGCTTTAACGTACTGCTTCATTAGACCCAGCTTGATGTGAAGGAGAGGCATAAGAATTTTGCTTGGAGCAACTAGCGATTTGTTAATGATATTCCAGGAACCAAGTGTGAATGATGTTCTGGTAGGCCAATTCTTTTCACATAAAGATTTTTACGATTATGACTGTCCCATAAGCATAAGTAATATGGAAATTTCGTGAATCCTGACTGTTGCCCAAGTCAAATAGTGATAATCTTGAGATAACCAAAAAATTGCCATCTATGAGTCTCGTAATTAATTTTCTGCAGTAGAATTTCCATGTTCTCATATTTTTCCTCCATAACAATGGAATAGGCAATGGAAACTAGAGTATAAATGTTTGTATTGTGTAGCAAAACTGCCTTTGTGCTCTTTTTCTATGAGTCTATGAAAATTCTTCAATCTTTGGCATCATAATAATTTGGTTTCAGTTCGTTAATGAGACCTTTTATGTATGTACAATAAACAACCTAATATTCCATATCCTTTAAAAAATACTGTCAACATCGCTTCTCTCTATTTCTATAAAAAGAAACTTTCGTCTTTGGCTCTGACATATTGTAGTCTTTAAGAAACAATGCTAAAAATTCTGAACCATTTTTTGCTAATCCTAAATTTTGTATAAGATCGTTTAACACAGGTTGCAATATTAATTTTGGTTTTTTTGAGCTTAAGCCATGATCTATGTCACTATCTGTCTCATTACTCATTTCAGATGCCGATTCTGTATCCATATCTAATTTTTCATCGACTTACATCATATCAGCAGTTATCTCGTGTGGATGCACGTCACAAGTACTGTCTTTAACTGTAGCTGGTACTGCAGCTACAACAGATAAAACATAAGAGTAAACAATTTTTATTTTACTATTGTACCCCTAAATATTATTGTAACAATAAAAACAGTTACCAGCCGTTAAAGGGTGCTTTCATATCGTTGGAACGGACAACGTGATGTTCTCTTTATTTTTTTCCTTTTTCCATCTGCCGAACATTTTTTGACAACAATTGCACATGATATTGGGAGCCCAGCATTCAATATCTGACTTGCCCATATCCAAACAACCAAAAATATCTTTGTAAGTCTCTCAAATATCATCATGGATGACTTTCTGGAAAGAACTTGCTTCAAACTTTGAGCATACATGACAAAATACATTGTGCTCTGACTCACAATTGTGTTCTGTCTTGTAGTCCTAAACTCTACACTGACCAAGTCACTATAACCAATGTAGAGCTGCGATCGTATGATGACGACGAATGCGGACCTACTTTCCCACCCTGACCAGCCGCCGATACTGAGGATCTAACCCTCTGCATCGTAAAACACTTGCGTGCGTCTGCTATGACGGCAAACCAGCCGTAATCCAGGGACTTTGCCGGACAATGTGCATGCTTCGTTGCCCACCGCACAGTGGGACGAAACGGGTTTTTTTTTAGAAATAAAATATCTCAAAGACAAACTAACCGATCTTGATGGTCTTTTTTTTATCTAACAGCTTATTTAACACACAATATAGAAAAAGTGGTCCGGATTCCAAACACCCTCTTCAAGAAGGTGAAAAAAACCCTCAAAGTTGACAAAATATCAAAAAAATTATTTAAAATTGACGTTTTTTACTATAAATGTTATAGATCGCCAGAAATTCATTAAAAAAAATTATAAATGGTATACGAGATACACTATGGGTAGTGTAAGTATGGTGTAGTGTGTTAAAACAACTCCTAAAATTTAAAAAATTAAAAAAAATTACTCAAAATTGACATTTTTTACTATAATTGTTATAAATCTCCAGATATTTATTCAAGAGAAAAAAATTATGGTACGGGACATACAATGGATAGTGTCAGTATATTTAAGGGGGTTAAAACAACCCTTTGAGTTGATAAAATTTGAAATATTTTATTTAAAATTGACGTTTTCAACTATAATCGTTAAAAATCTATAGAAGTTCAGTAAAGTAACAAAAAGTGTATTACGATACAAGAAATGGATAGTGTAAATATATTTTAGGGGGTTTAACAACCCTTAGAGTTGATAGAATTTAAAATATTTTATTCAAAATTGACATTTCGGAGTGAAATTCGGGATTCAATGCGGCGAATTCCGCACTTTCAGTTGGAATTTGGACTTTAGATTTTACTAATTCCGAAACCGGCAACCCTGAGATGCACCGATTATACATATAAAGTTGTTAAATGAGAAATGCTATTGTAAATTAAAGTGACAATAAGTGTATTACGGTACACGAAATGGATAGTGTAGGTATGTTGTAAGGGGTTAAAAGAATCCTTAGAGTTGATAAAATGTCAAATATTTCATTAAAAATCTACTTTTTTTACTGTAATCGTTAAAAATCCATTGAAATTTTATAAAAAGACTGGAAGTGCCTCACAGTACACACAATGCATAATGTAAGTATGGTGTAAGGGGTTATAACAATCTTTGAACGGGCTAAAATTAAGGGAATTGTACGAAAAATTAATTATTTAACTAAGTGAACAAAGTTTATGATTGTTTGAATCATGTATTCTCGTTTAGAGTAAAAATGACGTAAGAGGGTAGAAACAATCCTTGAAAAATATTTAAATATGAAATTAGAATAACAATTTGCAATTTTTTAATATAGCTTTCATTGACAAATGTCAAAAATATAATTCGAAAAGTTCCGTTTGGTTATCTATGTGAAATCAACGTAAATATGTTTAAATTACGTTTAAAGTGTTTAAAATACGATGACGTGTTACAAACAATCCCTTACATTAATAAAAGTGAGAACACTTTTTTCTCATATTAATATTATTTCTATGATTCTGGAG
The DNA here is from genome assembly GCF_000648655.2 of Copidosoma floridanum. The sequence goes on from NW_019379643.1 coordinate 396,313, forward strand.
AATCGGAAGCCAAAATTTACTTGTTGGTCTAAATTAGCCATATATTTATATTGTTACAAAATATGCAGAATTTATCATAAAAAAAAGACATGAGGGAAAATAATAACCATTGAAGATTCTAAAAGGACCGAATTTCGAATCTATATTTAAGTGTATTGTTTTAATCACAAGGAACTATATACAAATCTTGAAATCAGCGTACGGATCAAGATGCTTCGGAGGTAAGGAACGACAATCCCACTCTCATTTCTGACCTTGTGAACATAAGGGCCATTATACGCCTTTTCAATCTGCATACTACTACGGTCTGTACACAGAGATGGCTATGCACTTTGGAAAAGTATACTACAACAACACTTATACCTGATGGTGTACTTACCTAGGTACATACGCTTTCAAACAAAGTGTACTTGCTAGATCAGTGTTCACACATCATACAAACCTTTGAAAAATCATGTATATATACATACATACACACAATTTCCAAGTATGTTAGGTGTACACTGTGCTATTGAGCCTTATCCACAATCAATATCATTATAGTTAACTCATTAACAGAAGCCGATATTATCAACTAATGCGTGACCTCTAAAAAACATAAGCGGTATGGACAATTCACATTAACATTAATGTATAATCTATAATACTCTTAATTAACTAACTACTTTATACTTAACATATAGTTAATACTGTGTCTTCGAAGAATATACATAAAATAAACTCTAAAGTTTGTGAACAGTTAGTACAGCTTTACACACAAAAAAAAAGATATAAATTAAAATTAATGGGATATGACTTAATAAATATTTCAGCTAGGATGTGCATTTTTAAAATAAAGTAGCAGCAAAAGCATTTTACTAAACTACTAAACCTAAAGTGTGAATATTTACACATCAAAAATTCTGTACCACCGAAAGAAAGGGTATACAATAGCATTTCTCATTTAACAATTCTACATATATGATCGGTGTATCTCAGGGTTGCCGGTTTTGGAATTAGTAAAATCTAAAGTCCAAATTCCGACTCGAAGTGCGGAATTCGCCACATTAAATCCCGAATTTCACTTCGAAATGTCAATTTTAAATAAAATATTTTAAATTTTATCAACTCTAAGGGTTGTTTAACCCCCTAAAATATATCTACACTATATATTTCGTGTACCGTAATACACTTTTTGTCACTATAATGAACTTCTATAGATTTTCAACGATTACAGTTAAAAACGTCAATTTTTACATAAAATATTTCAAACTTTATCAACTCTAAGGGTTGTTTTAACCCCCTAAAATATACTGACATTATCCATTGTACGTCCCGTACCACACTTTTTTTCTCTTTAATAAATTTCTGGAGATTTATAACAATTATTGTAAAAAATGTCAATTTTAAATAATTTTTTTAGTATTTTGTCAACTTTGAGGGTTGTTTTCACCTTCTTGAAAGAAATGTTTAGAATCTCGATAGCTTTTTCTGTATTCTGTATTAAATAAGCTGTTAGAAAAAAAAAAGACCATCAAGATTGGTGAATTCATCTTAGAGATATTTTATTACTGTGAAAAAAAGGCCGTTTCGTCCCACTGTTCGCCGTCACCGCGAGGAGGTGCCCTGAATGCAGACGCATGGAAGAGTATTCCGAAAAAAATCTAGAAATTCCAGAAATTCAATTTTATACGAACATGCCTTAATTCAACGTAATGTATAACGTATGTGTAATGTTCAGCAGATAGTGAATGTTTAAGTGTTTTTTGAGGTTATGTTGAGTACGTGATGTGCTGGGGTGATATTGACCTCGGATTTAGATTTTGCAACCTTGAAAACAAATATGATGCATAGTCAGACCTCTAGGCAAAAATTTTCTTTTTGTGTGGCTGTGTAGTTTTTGGATTTTTTAAAACACTATTATTGTGCTTAACTGTATTCTAAACAATTTTTTCACTAACAATTTTATTTTTAATTAATAGTTTTTAAGATATATAAGAAAAATTAAAAAAAATTCATTTTGCATTAAAAAATCCATAACGCTTATCTAAGCTTATAAAAAGCCTTTGAGGCTTCAATCCTTATATTTTTTTCTTGATTTTAAGCCCAAACATGCTCCGTTGAAGTCGACTGCAACGCGAAAAAGCTCTAGGGTCTTAACTATTACGTGTGCGTTGATTGTCAAATTTTATTGCTGTATATCGCTTTTAAGATTGTATCTAATAATTTTTTTCATTACATTAAAATAATATGAGTAGAATTTCCTAAAGAATCATTTGTGAAATTCATAAGTTTTTAAGTCACGCTAAAACTGATCAAGTGTTTCTTTTAGTGGTGATGTAAGCTTACATTATCACTGATCCAAGATTCCAACCGCAATTGTCAGAAAATTACGATTGGTACTGTAGTATTGTTGTTTCCAAATTTGTAAAATCATATTACGAACTATCATCGTTCCAACCTACTGTATTTACTATCAATACAGTTCCGTAAGAATATTGCTTATTGTTTCACCCAATGAAATTAAAGACCTCTTCTCTATAAAACGCTCCATCAAAAGATGAAATTGCTCTTTTTACTTATACCATTTGTTCTCTAAAATTTTAGTTATCTGTTGACTCCTGCGTTCCACGAGTACATTACATGCGTTAGGCACAACCTGTTGGCTGAGGCAGCTCCGATGTGTTTCATGGACATCAGTAGTCTTGGACTACTCTAAGGAGCAAAGTACAGCGAAAGCGAACCACGGAAAATGGTTCTGGCTACTGCAGAGATGGCAGAAACCGCAATACTTTCTTTTTTGGCAATGACTTCATTCTCTTAGTTTAAGGAACTGCTCAGAAGTACTGCATAAAGCACTGGGAAACTTCAAAGCAGCTACATCAAACCGTGATAGATGTGAGTTAGTTATTAGTAATGTAATGAATTCTTAAATTTGTCAGTATGATTTGTTAAATCATATTGAAAGCAATGAATAATTTTTTTTTGGCTAAACAAAAAAAATAATCATTTACGCTGGAACAAAAATAAAGGAAGGTTTGAAGTTGAATAAAAAAACAATGGGTCACGAGACCCATGAAAGAAGTGACGCTTGGAAAAGGTTTTTATAGAGAAACTATTTTTGATGTTGTATAACTTTTGGGCTACTGAACATTATTTTATTTAAAAAATACAAAATTGGTTAATGCTCATTCGTTATTTTATATTCATAAGAACTTATTGTGCGTACTTTTACCGTCTTGTTTTATATTCTTTTTATTTTGTACTTTTAGATTTTTGCACCGTTTAGGAACGTCACGTTTACACATATTCTCGATCGGAAATTTCAACTAGGCTAACCATCTGGAGAATAGATGACAGAATTCCATGTGTTGTTACTTTGAGAAAGCCATACGGCATTTTATGAGGTCTTACGTATTACTTTTCATGAGGAGTTTTGGATTGGTGATGCTACGTGTAATGCCGTATGGAAAAACACATGGAATCACAAATTTAAAAAAGACAATAAATTTGTCATCTAGAAATAACTGCAGAATACTCTAATCTACTATACTTACAGGTTTCAGGTAGTTTTTTTATTTTATTATTGAATTAAATGGATAAGCACAGCAAAATACTATCCCAATAAGTAAGTTTTAAAGAGATTTTAATCATTTTAATGTTTGAATCTCTAAAAACTATCATAATTTGTATTGAAACTTCACACGATCACTCCTTAAATAGTTTTGTATCAGTCCTATAAGTTTTGTTTATATATACTATTTCTAATATAGTTTTTAATGCTGATTTAGCATACGTCTCATAAGAGCCCATGTTAAACACAATTTTTCATCGTGTTATTTCTCAATAGTTAATACTATAACATATGCTAAAAAAAAATGTGAGAATAGTTATAAAAATAGAGAATAGTGGCTTCAGAATAGTTTAAATACTACTGTTCTCAACTTTTATAAGATTCTGTTATTATTTTATACAAGTAGGCTGCATCCTTAACTAGCAAAAAAATACATAAGTATATCGTGCTTTTAAAATTACTAGAGTCAATGAGGATAATCAAAGTGTTTATAATGTATATATTTAAAAAAAAAAATCAAAGTTCTATCCAAACATTATATAATAAATCATTTAGTTTCTTTAATCGATAGCTGTTTTCTTTTGATTTTTAAAAGTTCTGAAAATTCTATGGAAAATTATTCTGTTAACTGTACCTATATAGGTATATACAGTTACTACATGTATATGTAGACAAACAAGGATGTCTAGGTAGGATTAAGCTCTTCACTTGGAACATCACGTTACCATCGAACGCAACGCATTTGTCATACGTGGACCAATGTATGTTAGATAGGGTGCTCATGAAGAAAATTCTGATTAGGAATTTTTGATATTTTACTGGCTTATATGTTATCTTAGAAATTTGTACTTCACTTGTTTTATTTTTGAATTTCTTGTCTAATTTCAGTTTCATCTTTTCCTGCCGTTTGGTGTCGCTGAAAGAAAGAAAGAGGGAGAGCACCCGCACGCCTGCTACCAGTGCACTACTAGTATACATTTACTACTCTTGCTGTCGAGAGAGTATGCGGTGGTGGGAGGGGGGACGAACAAGAACGAAGGGGGCAAGAAAAAGTGTGACGCCTTCCCTGTTTTTGTCAAGTGAGGGCCTTTACTAAGAAGCATCGCATTAAAAACCTTTTAATACTTAATCTATAAAAAGAAGTTATAATTAATTAATTGACACTATTTAAAGCTTAATTCTAGTAAGTCATGTTAAGAAAAACAGATAAAACATACACCAAAAAAGTAAGAATGATTTATTAATGCACAGAGTCACACAAAGAAGTGACTGCAATTGAGGCTAATTTAGACTGACAATGCTGATTCTCAGTCTTAGGAGCACCTTTACAGTTTCTTCAAGCACTTAAATAGACTCAGTGAATCAAAGTCTGGGCAATATAAATATCTTCAAATCTTATATAGTTAATTCATGTGGCTCGGAAGTAACAGGTCCCCATGATTTTCATTAAGAGGGTTATTTGGTCTGAAAGTGAGGTAAAAACATGCTGGTTATTGTGCTTATTTTTAGTTTATTCTTACCTAGTATTGTTACGCCTCTCTACGCCCCTCATACTTTTTATTAGACTCCCCACCGCCCTATCTCGGTACCCCATAACCGCCACCCCCAATATTTTAGAGGAAAATCTGTCATTATTCCTTATAAATATTTTTGATTTGGCCCCTACAATCCCCCACAACCCTCCTACATTTTCTGTCTCAGACAAATATGTATTGTCTATAAGAACATGTGTAATTATAATTTATTCTAATAGAGATTAAGGGCGTATAAATATGTAAAATAAGAAATTTTTGGTCCAGAATGCATCAAGATGAATAAAGTAGATTGTTACATTTAGCTTTATCGGAAATGGCCTGTGCGGAAGTATGCTTGTAAATCTAGTGAATATGTTTGGGTGTTTACTTAAATATAAAAATTTTCAATGAAAAACAGATACCATAAGTATTTATGATGGTGTTTTTGGTAATCATTTCAATTATTAAGAGCCACGTAAAATAAAATTAAACGTTAAACATCAAATAACATGTACTTTTAGACTTGACTACGTCAAACACCTAAAAAAGATATCGTCTAAAACAATATCATTATAGAGAATATTTAACATCATATTGCGCACAATTAAGAAATCCAAAGGCGACTAATGTGAAAATAGAAAGCAAAGAAAACAAATGTAATGAAATTATAGAGCATGAGAGTGTAAAATAAAATAAATCAAATGAAAATAAGTAATAAAAAAGAAACTAGCCAAAGTAAAATTAATGAACTTGAAAAGGAAACAGTCCATAAAAAAAAAAGTTATGTGGAGCAAGAGGATACAGAACAAGACGTGATCAGCCACAACGAAACTGAAGAATAGAATTAATGAGGCAAATAAATGAATTAAATTTAAAATATCTAGAAGAGTTCGAAATAATTGATAAAAAAAATAGTCAATAAGATGACAAGAAAAAACAATGATAATGCTCGAAAGAGAAAATTACACTGATGAAATTACTGCTAATTTGAAAAGAAAAAAAAAATTGTTAAAAAAAACTACTCGAAGAGTTAACATGTTTTTTTTTTGTTTTATAAGGTTAATGGAGCTATAAAACTATACTAGTTTTTTTAATACTACATACCTTGGTAATGTTATTTATGTTAATATGTTTGATTTATGTTAAAGTGAATTAGTGATATGGAATTCAGTTTATACTTAAGTGCGTCCAAGAGTAAAAATACAATATAATTATTCAAGTATTGTTAAAATAAATGGTTATTTGAAATTAAAAATACAGACTTACTTCTGGAAAGTTAAAAAAAAAATTCGTAAGTATAGAATAAAAAATATTTGTTTTTTGAATAAAACTTTAAATAAACGATAACAGAGTTTTTTCAAAGTATTTTTAAACTTATTCAAAAGTTTACTCAAACTAACATACAAATTTCATCAAAATAAAAAAAATGTAATAAAAGTAATCTCTTAGTTTCCCAAAAGTTTTTTTATTAGTTTTACTAAAGTTGTAAAAATATTTTGGGATCGTGCGTGAAAAAACTTTGGAAAAACTTTTATTAAACCAAACTTTCACAAAGGTTTTTTGAAACGAAAATATTACTACATGGAACGGTGCTCTGATACAAATTTAAGTTGAATAACTTTTTTGTTTGTTTTTAAAAAGTCTAAATTTTTGAGAAATGAACGATACTATTAGCGTCTACCGATAGTACCAAAAAAGCAGGTCATAANCTCTAAAATACAGTCTTTTTATTTCTTTAAATTAAACCTTTCAAGCCAATTTTTTTTAAATTCTCTAAGTGCATAAATCTTATCAGCATCGTTGATATTTTTCCTTACGACATTACCTATTTCTGTGTGGTCAGTCTTCAATATTACCTGATTGCTAATTTAATCTATGATAGGATAGCTAAAGCCATAAGTTTTCACGTTTTTATTCGTTATTCAGTTTGCATTAGGAAAATGGCGGCTTAAATTGGAATACTTGAGGCTTATCATCTCCACAGAGTAGAAGAATCACCAACTCGTTTACCATTATATACAGCACATAATCGTTTACCAGGCTACTTAAAGCCCTGCATGTCCATCACGTACTCCATCATGATAAAGACTGACGTCACTGCTAGTATTTTTTAAAAACTTGATGTATTTTCTTTAAAAAATTCTCTCACGTTACCACTAATAGGATTGTACTCTACGATGCAATCGTGTAGAATAAGATAGTAAGCAGATACATTTTCTGGGAGATTTTCTCGTGCTTTAAACCTCAAGCGTACGTCTATGGGCATACTTTTCCAAGTTTTATTTTGCTTAAAGCAATCGATTAAAATGAGAAGCATGTGTGTGATAAAATCTCTTATGTTCAACATAGGTTCTGGTTGTTTCCCTAATAGGCTGCTTGAAAATCTTATACACATTGTATAACATTGAACACTGATTTTTATTAATTTCAAGATTAGGATTTCCATTCAGATAGTAGTGTAAGTTCAAGAAAAACTTTACATTGCCGGTACTACAGTGATCAAAGAAACTGGCATTAGAAGCAAGCTTATTTTTTCACTTTTTCTGAAATCCCAAAATAACGAAACAAGGCTTTTTCAACTGATTAAAAGTTTTGATAGTCCACACAGGCCTAGAAGTTTTTGGTAAACGAGGATGCTCATACAATTCTCAATTGTAGAAACTCGTAGAAATAGGCTTGTCCTTTGCAATAACATCAAACAAACGAATTTTTCGTCTGTCTAATGCAGTTATGTAAGGAATAAGCCACTCAATTTGAGTCAATGTAAGCTTATACTATTAAAAATTTTGATTGTTAGCTACTAGTATAACGGCACTAACATTATCTCCTGATCTTGTAAGAATCGATTCATGTTTTGCATGAACCATAACTCTGCAATAGTCCTCTGCAAAACTTAATATTACACTTAAAGGTATTGACATTTCAAAATAAGAATGATCATTACTAATCGATTTGTTCTCTTCAATATCAATCCAACCAGTATTTTCAAGCATTAAACTCTGACAAGGAGAACAACATATCCATAATTATTAAATACTAATAATCGCGAAAGTATCGCCTAATTTAAAGAGGTTAAGTGAATAACCTACTTTATTTAGCTATATAATAACCACGAAGACATAGAACTCCCCGAACCCAATTTTATTAATAATTTATGGGTATAGTTATATATATATATACACTTTAATTTTTGAGTAACAAAACTATTGTACTGATTCATAGATTAAATTAATGAGGTGGTAATCCTTCACCAATGTTGCTTAATATTTTCACCAGATATATAACACATATACGTACACGAATACGTCGAAGGAATAAGTAAGAGATAAACGGGTTCTTTAAATTGAGATTATATATATATATAAGTGAGGCTAACGACCCCTTGCGCGCTGGGCGCCGACCACCCACTAACAGATCGAGTAGACAAAATAACGATATTACTCGTGTATTTATCAAAGCAGGCTGAAAATTGGTTCACAACATCAGAAAACGTGACTCACAAAGGAGCTCATAAAACATGTGATAACATAAATATTAATTTTCCAATAGTATTTTGAAATAATATTAGAGAGGGTCTTCCACCACACAAATTAAAATTGAAAATAAATGCTATAGTAGTGTTAATAAGAACTTTAAGTATATCAGACGGTCTCTGTAGAGGAACAAGATTAAAAATAGCAATATTATTTAAGTATAGTATAGAAGCAGAAATAATCATGGGAGAAAAAAAAGCAAAATTTATATTCTGAGAATAACATTGAATACTGGCACCTCATCATCATTACCTTTTGTCTTCTTTATATAACAGTTTCGCTTTGTATTAGCATGTTCTATGTTTATCAACAAATCAGAGAAACAGAGTTTTGATTTCTTAGAGTTGTATATTAAAAAACCTTAATATTTTTACGGACAAGTTTACGTTTTCTTATTAAGATGTAAGAATCTAAAAAGAATTTTTATTCAAATTGAATCCGAGAATAAATTAGAAAATAAAAATATTGTTAAGCAAGAAATTTTGCAGTAGTTCAAAAATATGTAACTTTGAAGATCGTCTCATTTAAACAGACGTATGTTAATTCATGAAAACCATGAAAAAAAAATATGTGAAAAATGTTGAAAGGGTTCTAGAAGAACAGATGGGTTAAAACGACACGTGAAATGTCACAACATCAAGCTTACAGAATAAATTATTGTTCCAAAAGTTTGATTGTGTTTGTCTATCTACTTATACCTGCTCCTGAATTCTGTCTTTTCGTTAATAAAGTCCTCAGGTAATCAAGAATGTTATGTTTGGGTGAAGTAAACATGGACCAGAAAGAGATTTGAAATGTAAAAGTTCAATCAAGTTAAACAAATAATGGCACTTCAGAGACATATTGAGTAAGGGGAAGCGAATAGACAGAGGAAGACCTATGATTAGTGACTTAAAAAACCCTTAAAACGAGGTATGACTTGTGTACTAAATTGCGTATATTTTTTAACATTTATAATTGTAAAACATTTGATAAATAAGTATTTTATGGGGGTGAGGTGAAAGGGAAGCGAGGGGGTGCTACGGGGGAGCTGAGGGGGAGCGGGGGGAGTGAGACTCACTTTCGTCAATACAACTATATATGTATACTAGTGAGGCTAACGCCCCCTGCGCACTCCGCGCGCCAGCCTCCCACTAACAACTTGAGTAGATAATTTAACGACATTACTTGTGTATTAATCNGTACAGTGTATTTTAAAGAAAAATAGTACCATGAGCAAATATTATGATATTATATTAAATATGTCAACAAAAATATAGTATGTACATAAGTATTTCAAATATTTATTTTTATTTTTTGTAAGAAATACTGAAACGTATTAATTCTTACTTTTTGGGTTCCTAATACTCCTGAATAATGCAAAAAAAGTAATACAAATGAATTTCAAGTAATTCAAGATTTGCGAAAATAAACTTTTACTTTTTTACGACAGGGGTTGGCGTGCGAAGCGCGCAGGAGCGCGAATCGCCACTAGTATATGTATGAAATTTTTTTTAAGGCTTACTTTTCCTTTCCAACGCCATGTCTTAAAAACTGCGTCTTAACATTTTTGCCATTTTTTTTGACGCGTTAAAGGAAAATGTTTTTCGTTCGATTTCATTACAATTGATTGGCTCTGTTGAATTCTCCATAATACATTTTTTTTTCGTTCTAGTCTGAATTTCCATTGTCGAAAACTTAATTCTATCACTATGAACATTAAACAGTGACCTTTCTGCCAAATCCAGTCGCGAAATTCTAGAAAATAAAACTTAAATCTTAGAAAGTGAACTAAATTTCTTCTCCACTAATTGCAATTAAGATTATACAAAACTACTAGAGAAACTATGTGCAAGATAGGAAAAGGTTTAGGAAAAAAAAAAATTGTGAAGAAATAAAGATATTTAAGCGATATGGCAAAAGCAGTTTAGGAAAAAACAAAAAAAAATTTACGGAAGATTCACAAAGAAATCAAACTGAGTTTTTGGGTTGGCTATTCAACATGAGAAAAAGGACTAAGTGGATTAGGGACAGCAATTAATGACTTCAATTTATATTTAAGCTTGGCTGATAATAGATGTTGATCGGAGGAAGTACGTTAAATCTTTAGTGATTTAAAAGAAGAACTTCAATTGTTAGGATATGACTTATCTTGACCAGTTACTTATTTAGCTGGCTGTTGCTTCCAAATTATTGTTAATAGAGGTAACAAGGCCCGTTTTTACTGCAATTGTTGAACTTTGTAGAGTTCAAAGTTATTTTCACAAAGATCTCAAAGATCATTTCTGCAGATACTCTGAAAGTAGATTTAAGAAAATTTCTTCATTATTTGGGCCTTCAAACATAACTCAATATCTTGTGGTTTTTTGTAAATATTTTTAAATGTACACGTCACGTAAAGTTTAACGTACAATATTTGGATTTTATACTGTTAAGCTTGTTTTATTTTTAAAACGATCAGGCCAAAGTTTCACAAGGATTGACAGCAGCAAAGGCCCAAGTCCCAACATTAGTGCACTCTGAATTTAGAGTGAGACTTCCTGATTATAATTGGGTGGTTGCTTATCCGTATGAACTTACGCTATCTGCTTATTTGAGATGAACATCAAACAAAATTGCATGGGTAAAAAATAAGCTGTAACCCACTCTTGGCCAACGTACACAGCGGTATAAAGTCGTAAACATAGCAGCTCCACTGCATCTACTTTTGAAAGTGATTACAAAAGGCTTATTGAGCTTTAAGTTTTTTAGCCTATTTTAAAATGTGAAAATGAAAGTATTAAGCAATTTTTTATAATGTCAGTTAATGGTTGGCCGGATGAGAACCCTTGGTGTGAAGATATGATAATGCATGCAATGAATCACATAAAGATTTATAATTTTAATTCTGTATTTATTTTTACTAACGCACCTGGAAAGTGAGTAGTTAATCAAGTAGATCATCGAATGGCATCTTCGAGCAGAGCTCTATCTAGTGTTATTCTTCCTCACGATACATATGCTAAGCATCACGATAATAGTAGGAAATTTGCAGATGAAAGCATAGAAACTTTTAAAATGCTGAAGAAACTTTGTGTGAAATTCGATCTGAAATAAACATAGATCGTTAGGAAATCGCAGCAGAGTTTATATGTCATTAAGATAAAGTCACAGAACCTGATTTCTTTGCTAATTATTATTGGTGTTTAACTATACTCGTAAAAGTCAATATCTGCTCCCGGTGAACTGTAACATATAACTATTTGGTACATTTTGTTTTCGTAATACTTCAAAAATATATTAGTGTATGGATCATCAAAAACGACGACTTGAATTGCTGTTCTCTACATCGTCGTAGAATACCAACACTTTAATAACAAAAACTTTTACCTGCTTCCTTGCCTTCAGTTTAAAACTCTATTTTGCAATTTTTTTTCTGTCAAAATATTTAATTAAAACATTCTTATTATTACTTTTGACGCAGACTTTGACAGTCTCAAACAAAAACATTTCACACGATTTATATTACCTGCTGATAAAAGATGGTCTTGAGACGAGAATTTGCACCGAATGTGGTCTGTATTTTGCGTTACAAAGATCAATAAAAGTGAAAAATTACATGTGAGTAATTTTTTTATCAAAATTACATTTCCGTAGTACTTTTAGTTTTCATGATAATACTTATGATTATTTGCTGTCGAAAGTTTTCAGTAAAAAGCTAGAAGAATTTCTATGTAGCAGTTTCAAAACTGTAATTTAATAATTGGACATTAATTCCATTGAAGATACTCCGAAAATCTCAGAAAAAAACTTTGCCGATAATAACAAATATTTATTCTTGCATATAAATAGGAACTACATTTGTTAACAAAACCAAATATCACTTTTTTATTTTATATTATTGAGAACTGCTTTTTACTAACATCAACACTGGGAACTATATGAGAATATGGGTACAAAAGTAAAAAAAGTATTTCATGACTAATAAAAAAATAGTAAAACAGATTGTCCTTCAGAATACGATTATTCTAGCGATTTTTTTAGTAGCCTATGGCAACGAAGCATGACTTTTCCAAACATCCTAGAAGTTGTTTTTAATAGATAATGTTTATGTAACTTTGCTTTACAGAAATTAATAAAAATAGGTAATTAATAGATAGTCTAATTGAAAGAACACGCAAAAAACTCGTACTTAAACACTTAAATCTTATATTGCCAGAAAGTTCTACGTATTAAACTATGTTTCTGTAATTTTAGAGATACTTAGTAAATTAATAAAAACACACAAAATCTATTCAATTTAAGTCAATAAACACAATCTTAAAACCATTTATGGACGTTCATCACGTTTAGTGGGGAAAAACTGAAGAGTGGTGAGGGGGAGCGAGGATGCAGCAGCGCCAGCACTGAAAATTGAGTATAATATCAGTTTTATGGTATTGAGTCATGCAAAAAAAAATTAGACAAATTCTTCTTCAGACCATCTTACTAACATATAAAGCAAAGTCGCTGAAACCGTTGTAATCGCTAACCGCGAAAAGTACTAAACCGATTTTTCTGAAATTTTGCACACCGATTGTTGACACTTCCTAGATGGTTTTAGTATTATTTCAGTCGTCTATCGGCAGTTCAAGAAGTTGTAATGGGAATGTAGATAGTAGTCGTGTAGCTGGGTATCCCGGTTACCGATGACACTCTTCTTTAATGGACAAGTGACCTAGGTCTACATCCACCCTAAATCTCCAGGATTGACGCGTGCCACCAATAAAAAATTAATGTAACCGATAACGTCTCTGGTGGAATATCAGGAGACGTATCTGGCCAGAGCACAACCTGCTCCAAATTATGTGATCGTTCCACCATCCCCCCTGGTGCCATCACGGAATTTTCGGCTATAAATGTAAGCCAGGAAAGACAACCCTGAGGGGCACGGGCAGCCACAACGGCTACCTTCTCAGTGGTCGTCCCAATGGCATACCCACAAAGACGGTAGTCTCCAGACCCACTTTCCATACTAACGATGAGTGGTTGGTTATCTGGGAAACAACCCGAAGACAAGATATTATTTGGTCAGCGGTGTACCTCCCTTCATCACAGTCTCCGTACACAAAAACTTCGAGGGTAAGAGCCAAGCTACTTGCTGCCAGCTCTTCATCATCAAGAAGAATAACAAGAAATAGCTGGAAGTTTCACCACTCGCCCTTTCCAGGGCCTTTATAATTTTTCGTTCCCTACTTACCTATCCATTTCATCGGTTCTTTTAAGGGCCACCTACGTTTAAACTACCTTGCCAACAAATACATTTTTACTAGCATTTCCGGAAGTGATTCGACGACTAAAACACTATGTTAACTTAAGACGGCCACTATTAAACCAAGTTAGTCATTCACTGGCAGTCGTCACGAGTGGAGTTGTTCTTCGGAAGGCTAGAACCCCTGGTGACCGACAACCCTTTATTACCCTCTCGACTCTAAGCATTCAACCAGGAATCACTGATCCTCTCGAAGGTCTGCGATGGACGAACCTAACAGCTATGAAGGGAAAAAAAACTTGAGCCAATGGGACAGTCTCCAACGGGCAAGCATCATGATCCAATCTCCCTATCTTAGAATCTTAGATCACCAAAACAACTAAGTCTGCAAAAAAAGGTACTTTAGACTCCAGCATCTTCGATGTTGTACCAGGAGACGTTGGGAAAGATCTTTACAACTAGCTCCAAAGCTTTGGAATTTGTAATTTTTTTTTCGATCAGTCTGGGGCTTCAACAGCAGGCCAGAGAAGATCACCCTGAGATACCCAGGCAGTCACAATAGCTGTAAACTTCAGTCAAGAAAGAGTTTACTTAAGAAGCTTACCAGTCTTTTTTAGGGCCATCGGACGTCGAACTACCTTGCAAACAAATATATTAGAACTTAACGAAGTTGACAAAACACAGCCTTTCGTGGTCTTAAGCATGCCAACAGTCGCAAGAGGGTTAATTGGAAAGAAAACTTTAAATGTATGTAATGAGTATAGTTTCAGGCGTCAAGAAACTGACGCATAAAATTTATTGAGATTGAAACAGCAGTGTCAAAATCGACAAATAAAGAATACATTTTGTGAGAGATCAGCTTTTTAATGTACCCTCACAGTAATCTCTTAAATATTTCAGATTTTTTGCATAAATAGATAATGTATTTGTGTTTTCGTGGTGATAAAAAATGTAAAGATTAAGCTTCAGAGCTTTGTTGCTCTTGTAATAAAATTGTGAGATAAGAGAAGGAAAATTTGTTTTAAGTATATATTTTTTGGGAGTTTTAAATCTTGACAGTTTAAAAAATAGCCCTTTTCGTAAATTATACGGGAGGAACTGCAAATCAACGGCTTTTTATGGCCAACGATTATTTTATGTCATAAGGAACGCACGGTATTATTCAGCATTCTTCTGTTTTTTTTCATTTTTATAGCTTATTATTTGACTAAATAAACTATGTGGATTCCGAAAAAATATGTTTTTAATAAGAAGCTTTTTGTTCTGAGAAGTGTCAAGAATAGATGTAAAATTTATTACTGAAAACGTTTCACATTATATGTCAACACACTATGGTGTTCCTTTTGGTAAGTCTCGGGCGAAGCCGAGACAAGGCGTCGCTAGTTTTCTTATGAATTTCATTTTTATGTGACTCCTCTATAAGATTACGTGTTAAATTCAAGTATTATCAACATTTAAAATCTAAAGAACGGTGTCGTGAAATGGTCTCAAATTTTACATCTGATTTTCTGACATCATCACGAGCATGCTATAAAAATTTCAGGAAGATCCGTCTGAAAACGCTATGTGTGATAAACGTCCTTAAGTAAATAATCAAGAAAAATCTGGCATTTAAGAGAAAAGTGAGGTATATTAACTTAATTGCTAAGATTGTCAGCTTTACTTAGAGTAAAAAGTAAATTGTGAAACGAAGCAAAAGTTCTGAATTAATAACTATAATCTCATTAATTAATGACTTTCTAATTTTGAATGTTTCACTAAAGTACAAATAAACACTTACTTGATGAAAAACCGAATAAGTTATTTGCACATTTGATTCAAAGCTTAACTGACCTGACAGTCTTCCTAATAAAATAAATCAAGGCCGAATTATTACTGCAGCAGAGCGTGGTTTTATAAATTAGAATACCAAAGCTTAAAGTTCCTAATTTAACTACGTGACGTCATCTTTCATAGTGTTCGTTTGCTAGACAACGTAACACGGTGAGGCAAAAGCAGCAGCCATCGTTAACAACGTAGTTTTTTCTCTCTTCGTTTGTGGATTTCCTCAATCCCGGGGACGGGACTGACAGCGACTCCATCTCGACTCTTTTTTATCACACCTTAGTAGAGTCTCATAAACACTGTCTAAGGCCTAAAAACTAGAATTTATGGGGAAAATTAGTTAGTTTGCTGCAAGATAAACACAGTGGTGTATTATTTATACCTCTTTCGGTCTGTCTTTCCTACTGCTGCTATCAGGTTTAATATATACGTTAGTCGCCCCGTTTTCTCAGACCAAAACACATTGTTACTATACAGTAGTTTGCTAGCCGCAAGCATAGTGTTGACATCGGTCGTTTCTCAAGTGATTTCTTACATAAGTATCTTGCGATCTTACTACTAATATTTTTTATATTATACTTGATTGTGTGAGAAATTGTGTGAGGACACAGCACAAAAACTGCTTCGAGTCATTGCAACTTGATTACCTTCACTCGAAAACATTCGTACCCCCTTCCAGAATACTTTACCGCGTAATTAAACTATTCTTTAGCCCCTCATCCCACTTACGTGTCCAAAGTCCTAAATTTGAAAGCGCAAGTTTGGAATCAAATATAATTTGTTATGCTGACGTAACATGTGGATAAAACTTAAAGCAGTAGGTTTATTAAAAAACTGTTTGCTGATCCACATCAGAATTTTATAAAGAGTATAGGGCTTTTTAATGGTGTAGTGTCTGAATAAAAAGTAGGCTAAGTTGAAATAAGGAAAAAACTACGGAAGTGAAATTTATTTTATGTATAGCTAATAAGGCCAACAGTGATTTGTAGTTAGTTTGTAGCTAGGTTTGTATAGAATACCCTACTCAAACATCTATATAACATAAGGAGATATATACGTATACATATATGTATACGTATACATATATGTACATGCATATAATGCCACTAATCAAAGATAAGTTTTAAAAAAACTATAACCATGTCAAAGAGCACATAGAAGCTTCGACAAAGATTCAAAAAAAATTTAACAGCTAAAAGTATAAACATTGACATTAAATCACATACGTAAACAAAACTACCAAATTAAAGTTTTATTTTTGTACAAAATTTAATTTAAAAAAAGACAAATCTCATATGGTAGATCGATACATAAAATTTTTACAAATTTTTTATTTTCCAAAAATATACTGTAATGTTTATACAATTTAAAGTAAACAGTATATCTTGTTGTTTTTTCATAAAGTACATACCCAATTAAAAATACATTCGTAGTTTCGTTACGTATTTAAGTTCGTATCAAAAATACGTCATATGAATACGTAGTGTTTATTTGAGACCTTTGTCACCTAGTTGTATCATGTATTTTGCAGCCATGAAGCTTATGTCTATGTTAAAATAGTCTTACACAATGATTACGACGTGCATTGACATGATCGTAATACTGATATGAAATTGAAAACAAAAAAAATTTAGAAACGTACATTTTTGTCTCTCACGCGAAGTGCTTTGCACCCTAGGGCATACTTTCCGTCTACTAGTTTGTTCCCAGCTACGGGCAGAAAGAAACATTCTGGCCCTGCTGGGCCAAAAGTTTGTTCCCACCCTAGAGTGGAAGGTAATTGATGGGCAGCAAATGTGCCCATGGGTGCAAAGTTGCACTTTCCACCTTCGATACAAAAAATGACGCTCGCACCTCACGCACAAATGCACAACAATCGCACTCTTAGGGCACTCAAGTTCTACTTGCTGCCCTAGGTGAGAAATATTCTATTCTATATCTAAAGTTGCTGTAACATGGTGATAATCCAACCTACAAATTTTAAAATAATTTTATTGTATTCTACAGTTTGCACACTGACAAAAAATATATTAGAAAAAGTATTACAACTATAATAAAAATAACTATATTGTATAGGAAAGATGAGACACACTCGCCAGATTATAAAAATAACCATGCTACACAGTAAAACCGAATTATGTTAAAATTTGTCATTTGATACAGTAATAACTACTTTGTGCAGAAACAATTCTTATATTAAAGTAAGATAAGGAATATATACATGCATATGTATGTTGTGCACTAAATATATATATGTAACTAACAGAAGATTAAGATTCATAGTTTTTTTGTGTATAGATATTCTTTTCCTTTCAGAATACAGATACCTACTAAAGTGTTTTAAAAATATTTTACTCTCAAAAAGATTTGCAGTGACTGTGAATTTAACCTTCTTCTATCATAGATTTTCTGTAGACAACACTGTTAATAACGAATAATCAGTCGATTTCAAAGTATTTGTCTGCAGGTATCCATTTTTAACCATTATAAATTAAAAAATATGTTTCTTGTCATGATTACATTATTATATCCTCAAATTTCAAAATCAGTAGGCATGTATACCTATAGATGTTGTATATACTTACTTTTGATCATAGTTATTTTTGCTGTACTGAATGGCAATGCAGTGTAATGAGATATTTTACTGTGTCACAGAGAAAATTCTATTTTTGAATGTGGGACATTTTAAAATGTTTAGAATAAAATTTACTATATTGTATAGCAAAAATTGTACTATTACAGTTTTTACTATGTTAGACATAGTAATTTTTATCATGCCGTGTAATTATTTTTGTACGGCTGCTACACAAAAATAAATATTTTTAATATAGTAAGAATTATTTTAAACGTAACGATTGCCATCATGACGTAAGTATGTCTTAGCTTTTCCGAAAAATACAGAAATTTTGAGTACAGTTATTGTCCTTCTTTAATACCACTTTCATCAGTGCGGTCAAATTAAAAAATTCAAAATTTATGACCGTCACTGACGGTGAAAATGTTTGTCAAAAAATCAGACAAAATTACTAAATAGTTCTCTCATGGAGAACTACCTATCTCCAAAGTTTGTAGGGTTATACAGGGTGCCAAACTATCAGTTGCCTAGGGTACCAGAATGTCTTAAGCCGTTCCTGCATATATACATACTAAATCTTTAACAGCAGGATATGTTGCTATTATGGTTTCAAACTGGGAACTTCTAAAAAATTTTGATTTACCCGTTTACTCTAAAGAAGTACCAGATTACTATTATAAGGAAATATTTTAAAGTATACTATCTCATTGTCAAAATCAATTGGTAAGTCCTTTTTTTTCTCTAGAAGAATTCAACTGGAGTACTGGTTACGAAAAAAACAACTGAACAAAAAATAATAAACTGACTATGTGTTTAAATTATGGATACAGACTGCCTTACAGATTAGATTATTAGAATTGTAGTCCATTATGATATGGGAGAAGATGGACTTAACAACTTCTGATACATTCTTATATCGTAATAAAATACATTCCTTCCCATTATTTGAGATGTAACCAAAAAAAATTTAAGAATGAATTCCTTTACGGGTTATTAGTGTTATAATGGGTTAGAGCATATAATATTTCTAAAATTTTTAAATTGAAGGTAAATAATTGGAAAGCTCTTCTTACTGCCATCCGAATACATCGGAAGTCTAAGATATATGCAGAAGCACTATCAGGATGTAATAGCTTCAATGAAAAAATTTAGCAGACCAAAATTACTTATAATAGTAACATGTTTTATTAATAAACAGAAATTTAAGTAAATTTTATTTCAATTTAAAAAAACACGGTACCAAATAGTTTTTTTGGGTCTATGCAAGTTCGTCCCCGTTGTGATAGCATTTTTTATTACTTACCAAATTCGTTCCCAAGTTGATAAAGTGTTTCTAATCTTCTACCAAATTCATCCCTAAGTTGATAAAGTGCTTCTTATCTTCTACCGAATTTGTCCCGGAAAAAATCAGACCGTTGTTTACAAACGGTATTGATTCTTCTCTTACATATTGTAAAAATATTTAGCTGTTATTTGTGATATTATATTTTTGTACTAACATTTGTGTACTTGTATTTATGTACTTGTATTTGCCTGTTGTTGTGCACTAAATATAGCACACTGAAGACTCAGCAGAATACACGTATTAGTTCCATATGAGTCGTGCCGCTGAATAGTCTATTACAAACAGTTGCGTTAGTTAATTGTGCAATGATGAAATTTGGTTTAACAGAAAAAGACAAAACTTGTAGAAGGAAGATGTAATGAGTGTTATGCCGCTTACCAAGTCTGTCGAAAAGTTCTGTGACTATATATTGAAGAATTATATAGTGAATGATTTGCCGTACCCACCAATTATGTGGGCAAAATATTTATCGTAGCTATGTAGAACAACAAACGGTTGTGAGTTTTTTCACTCTCACATCAACAGTATGGTTCAATGACTCTAATCCAACTCTCTTTATTTTCTTAAAAGAAATAACATTATAAACTGAAATATACATTAAAATAAGAAGTGTTGGCCAACAAGCATAACAACCTGAAAATAAGGAAACATTTTTACAAAAAAAAATGCTGAGATATCAGAGAGAGGAAGTTGATCGTTTTGAGTTTGTTAAAAATGTATCGCTGAAATTTTTACGAGTGGATTAAATGTAATAAGAAATATATGTGACACGATATGTAGACATAAATCAAGAAAAAATTTACTTACTATTTTATTCATTACTGCCAAAGACAAATTTTTTTTCAAACCGCCAGTTTTGTCAAGAAACTGCCAGTCCAATGCATGAAAATCAGTGCGAGTTTTTGGACTGGTAATGAAAAGTGTGACCACAAAAATATCATTAAACAAGGAGGAATTTGGAAAAGAAGTTGAAAAAAAGTTTCAACAACTCGGGGATGAATTCGATAAGTAACACCTTCTCAACTGGGGGACGAATTGGATAACAGATAAGGAAATATTTAATGACCCGGGAACGAATTCGCCCATACTCATTACTTTGGGGATGAATTCAGCAATCCCGAATTTTTCAAATTACAATTAGATTATCTTATTTTAAAATACTATCGACTTAGGACGATATCAAAAATTATATTTTTGGTAAAGTGTTGGCATACGTTTGTATAATTAAATTTCAGAAACGTAGTTTTCCTCCTGTAAACATTTCAATAACTCTATATCCTATTAAACAAGTACTATGCTGGAACAAATCCATACACTTATTCCTTCTAAAATTTTTTCGGGTAACGTAGAACTTACAAAATTAGTCATTAAACACATCCTTTACGGTCCTCGTACATAACACAGTCCTTGTATTGTCTACTCTAATCAGAAGGGTACAAAAACTCTACTAAAACCTTTTATAAACGTACAACATTTCAAACTTCATTTTAAACAAACGGTCACTCGCAATATGAAAGAGTAAATAACATATCTGATGAACATTTTTTCCAAATTTGGACTAAAGATATAAACTTAGTAGATAATTAAATCGTTGTAGCTTAGAGTAAATTTTAATAAATGAAATTTAAATGTTATAATACCGTTAAATGTTGTGCATTAATCAAAATTATAAGATATATTTATGACTACATTCATAGAAAATGTTAAGGGGGTAATGTCACATTGTATAGTCAATACGTGTTCTGAAATACATTACGTGCTCCAAAACAGGCAAGTGAAAATAAATGTGGCAACGCCGCATGAGGCGAGAATCCTCTGTATATCTATAATGTAAGTATAGATACGTTAGAAGGTTATATTGTACGTCAACATTGAGTTGGTGGTGCCATCTCCGTTGCAACATCTTCACGGATCTTTAAATACACACTTTTAATTTGTTATAACCAAACAACGGTGAAGCTACGGGTGCTGTTATGAAAATATGATGTTTAAAACATACTATTTTACACTATATTTCAATTTCAGCAAAGTCTGAAATTTTTTTTAATCACAATCTGTAAAATACTGTTTTTCCCATAAGAGTCCGTGTTAAATAGATAATTTATTTCTCAAAAACGGTGAAGCGAGGGTATTTAAAATTTAAGTATGTTATTATACATATAATTGTTAGCTTAAACAAATTTTTTCAATGTGTTCCTAAATTTTTAAATTTCGTGACACTACCCCCTTAAAGAGCATACATTAGAATTAAAAAAACTGAAATACGAAAAACCAAAAATATTAAATAAAACATGTAGTTATATTGATGCTACACACGTGGATTGAATGACAGAAGCTTAGAAACTACAAAAATATTCGATTTGTGCTAGAAATCATACAGTTGTAAATTTAGCTGTCCACCTAGGAAACAAATAAAAATTAACACTCAATAAAAATAGTTTCCAAAATAGTATAAGGCTATCTAATACAACTATAAGCTTGGATATAACAAAACAATGAATTCATTTTGCAAAATCAATAAAGTATGTAAATATTTTAGAATATTACATCTTTAATATCAAACTCAAAATTTGGAAAAAAAGAGAAATTGTATTGAAAAATATTGCAGTAAGTAGATTCAATAAAGTATCCCAAAAGGATCACAAACAGTTTTTTAAAAACTTATTTCAAAGAGAAAAAATGGTGCAGCGTCTTTTGAAGACATTGAAATTGATAAAGAAGTGAAACACTAGACGTTTAAAGATACTGCAACTGCAATACGTTAATCTCTTAATTACAATTCTTAAATCGATACTACTTTCGAAAAAGCAATTACTTTCAGGTTTGTTTGTCAATTGAAAAATTTGTGTGCGTTGTTTTTAATTCTAAAAAATAATTAGGCTAATAAAATACAAAATGTATATAAAAAAGATTCTACAGAAGTTTTTGTTGATAATAAAGATAATCGTGCTCTTTAACGTATTAACTGATTTTCAAAAGTAAAAGATAAATAATGTGATTGTTTTAATCGAGCTATACTAAAATAAATTGAAAATACATACAATTTTATAAAAAGAGTAATATCTTTTGTAAGGAAAAGTTTGACTTATCGTACAAAAATTTAAATAATGATTTAAAAAAATTATTTCATACAATTTAACAAAAAAATTATGAAATTCATTCTATTCACAGTTTAGAGATTTGAGAAAAACTCATTATATGAAACATTAAGTTATCATTTTATTTTTCAAGGTAACAAAAATTTGTTAATGGCTTGGACTGGCATAGCATCAGGGTTGCTTTCAAAAGGTATGAGAAGTTATAGAACTTTCAGACTTTTATTAGACTGAAACAATATATAGTAGTACATTACGATATTAGTGCGCGAGGAAGGCGATTGCCGCATGCGTGTCAGTTTGCACATGAGTGCTAGCAAGTGTGCGAAGACACGTGTGTGTCAATCACCTGACCTCTTGCAAGTGTGGTGTATACAACTTTTTGACACATCGTGCGCGAGGAACGAGATTATGAGCCATCTAATGTGGCTCTGCATGGATTTTGATGTACACTCGCACTCACACAAATACGCATCACGAGTGCGAGTCGCTTGTGTAAATCGAGGTCTTTAGAGCCACAATAAATAGCTCATAATCGAAATAGTTGAAGTATTAGAAATAGTTGATAGCAATTTAGGAAGTATATGTTGTATTAAAATGTGTTTTGGAAATAAATAAATTATTCTAGATAAAAATTTTCGTTCAATTTCTTACTTCATACAAAATAGTAGTATTATGATTTAATAGTTTATTATTTTAAAGTTTAGAATTTTAAAATTGCAAGTCAGTTTTCATTTTTATATTAAACAATAAATATTAAATAATGTATGTTGTAAAATATTTAGCATTATACTTGTTTGGTTAATCATGCTAATATAACGCAGAAAGAAAAATAATAACTGTAGAAAAAATTGGACCTAAGTTTCTTATGTTAAAAATATTTTTAAATACTTGAAACAGTTTTTTACTGTTTTTTATTTTGTATCGTAAGCAATTCTGTGATATTATATATTGATATTATATATTTGCGGCATTTTCTATGACAATCAACAAATCTTGAGGTCCAAGTCAATAATGTTGAATACTATCGACTTAGGACGATATCAAAAATTATATTTTTGGTAAAGTGTTGGCATACGTTTGTATAATTAAATTTCAGAAACGTAGTTTTCCTCCTGTAAACATTTCAATAACTCTATATCCTATTAAACAAGTACTATGCTGGAACAAATCCATACACTTATTCCTTCTAAAATTTTTTCGGGTAACGTAGAACTTACAAAATTAGTCATTAAACACATCCTTTACGGTCCTCGTACATAACACAGTCCTTGTATTGTCTACTCTAATCAGAAGGGTACAAAAACTCTACTAAAACCTTTTATAAACGTACAACATTTCAAACTTCATTTTAAACAAACGGTCACTCGCAATATGAAAGAGTAAATAACATATCTGATGAACATTTTTTCCAAATTTGGACTAAAGATATAAACTTAGTAGATAATTAAATCGTTGTAGCTTAGAGTAAATTTTAATAAATGAAATTTAAATGTTATAATACCGTTAAATGTTGTGCATTAATCAAAATTATAAGATATATTTATGACTACATTCATAGAAAATGTTAAGGGGGTAATGTCACATTGTATAGTCAATACGTGTTCTGAAATACATTACGTGCTCCAAAACAGGCAAGTGAAAATAAATGTGGCAACGCCGCATGAGGCGAGAATCCTCTGTATATCTATAATGTAAGTATAGATACGTTAGAAGGTTATATTGTACGTCAACATTGAGTTGGTGGTGCCATCTCCGTTGCAACATCTTCACGGATCTTTAAATACACACTTTTAATTTGTTATAACCAAACAACGGTGAAGCTACGGGTGCTGTTATGAAAATATGATGTTTAAAACATACTATTTTACACTATATTTCAATTTCAGCAAAGTCTGAAATTTTTTTTAATCACAATCTGTAAAATACTGTTTTTCCCATAAGAGTCCGTGTTAAATAGATAATTTATTTCTCAAAAACGGTGAAGCGAGGGTATTTAAAATTTAAGTATGTTATTATACATATAATTGTTAGCTTAAACAAATTTTTTCAATGAGTTCCTAAATTTTTAAATTTCGTGACACTACCCCCTTAAAGAGCATACATTAGAATTAAAAAAACTGAAATACGAAAAACCAAAAATATTAAATAAAACATGTAGTTATATTGATGCTACACACGTGGATTGAATGACAGAAGCTTAGAAACTACAAAAATATTCGATTTGTGCTAGAAATCATACAGTTGTAAATTTAGCTGTCCACCTAGGAAACAAATAAAAATTAACACTCAATAAAAATAGTTTCCAAAATAGTATAAGGCTATCTAATACAACTATAAGCTTGGATATAACAAAACAATGAATTCATTTTGCAAAATCAATAAAGTATGTAAATATTTTAGAATATTACATCTTTAATATCAAACTCAAAATTTGGAAAAAAAGAGAAATTGTATTGAAAAATATTGCAGTA
>NW_019379643.1:424424-441539 GCF_000648655.2 Copidosoma floridanum
TTATAAGGTTATGTATTTTTTTCCATTCTTTTTCCCTAATGAATTTATTTTTGTTCAAAAATGTTTATTTTTAAATCATTACAGAACATGATTAGTAACTTAAATTTTTTTTACCACAATTCAGTGTTTCAGTGATAGCTTTGTATACGTGTTAAAAAAATTATTCGTACAAAATTTTAATACACTAATCTTATTACCGTGATTTAATGTTTGAAGATTTGCGGTATCAAAATTAAAATAGTAAAATACTGAATTCAATTTACCATCAATTATTCAAACATTATTAAATTATGACACTTGTAGGATCAAGTAACATTAGTGACATTAATTTCTTTCTTTAAGTTTTGAAAAGAACTTCTTAATTATTAAAAAAAAATAGTTAATCAAATTATTAATTTGTTCATAAATATAACGTATAGTTTTATTATATCCTGAGTTAATACGAATTATATAATAACTAAAAGCTATTCGTCCGTCAAATTCGGATAATACGTAATGTGAATATAAAGCAAGCTCATGTGACAAGAGGAGCTCATACGTAATTTATATGCTTGTGTGTAATAGCTTTAAGGTAAATGTTCAATAATATGCTAACATATAGTACAGACAGCCTCTTTGTAAGAATGCCCGTATGTATTAAAATCGTATTGTATGTATAAATGAATAGTTTAATTGCGCATTGATTGTCCACTTCTAATAACACTGATTTTAAAATTTGTAATTAACACACTATTTCATTATATTCAAAATTGATTGTAAAATCCCCAGAAGGATTAATTTCGAAATTTGTAAACTTACTGTTACCATTGAACTTGTATTTAGCGTTCTTATACTGCTGATGCGAGCTTTCATTATCACTGATCCAAAAAAACTGAATCGCATTTGTCAGAAAAATTCGATTTTTAATGTTGTTTTTTTATTTCCTAATATATGTAATCATAACATGTCACATCGTGTGAGCTTACTGTTTTTCTGCCAACGCAATCTACAAGAACATCGCTCATTGGTTGACCTAGTTTAACCAAAGGCCTCTTTTACTCGCTCTGACGCTATAAAAACTCACCATAAAGAGGAAAAATTGCTCTTTTTACGTCTGCCACCTGTCCTCTAAAGTTTTAGTCTACTTTTGACTCCCGTGACTCGTGACTACCTTATACACGTGAAGCATAACGTGTTGGCTGAGGCAACTCGGATGCAGTTCGAGAGTATCAATAATATCAGACTACGCTAAGGAGCAAGGTACAACGAAAGAGGCCTGGCGAAAGTGGTTCCAGCGATAGCAGAGAAGACAAAAATCGCAACCCCTTATAGGCCACGAACTCACTTGTGTAGAATAAGTAACCACTGGGAATATCCGCACGAAGCATTAGGGAACTCCGTAGCATCAGTAACAACAGTCAGTGATAGTTATAAGTTTTTCATCAGTAATATAATTAATATCAAAATCTGTGAAGTGATCTGAATGGACTGTATCTAAGAGAATAGCTCTTTTGAATTGTTTTAATAAAAGAATTAAAAATTAAAGATTGATTAAATCATCCAAATTACTTNAGAATTAAAAATTAAAGATTGATTAAATTATCCATATTACTTAAATTATTATTTTTACTTGACTAAAAAGAATAAATAAAGCTTACGAGCTGAATCCTAAGAGTAATAATAATGCTAGTATTATTTAAATAAATAATGTATAAATAAATAAGAAATAAAGTAAATGAAAATGCACGGAAATAGTGGAGAAAGCTCGCCAGTTGACGACTTTCTTATACAACAGTTTTTAAATGTTTCGTGAGGATTAGGTACGACTAATTCTTTAATGTGCATAAATCAAGCATCTCAACACATACCTTTTCATGTCGAATACTCGACACCCTTAAAAGATTTTTTACACAATGTAGAAAATGGACGAACTCTAATAACAGCCGCTCAAGAACCTATGTGCCTTCGCACAATTATGTAGTCTAGACTCAAAGGCAAAGCTCAAGAGAGTTTAGTAGGTTCTACTTTTGCATCAATTGATCAGTTAAAAAAACATCTAAAACAAGAACTTTCACCAACCAAACCGTATGATAAATTTATAGCAGAGCTTTTAAATACTACTATGAAACGAAACGAAAAATATCAAAATTTTTATCATAGAATAATTTCTCCTACAGAAACTACCTTAACAGCCCTTTTGACTGAATTGAATAATGACAAACTTAAGACAACACAAAAAACACAACTTAAAAAATCAGCATTACATACGTTTATTAAGGGTTTACTTGACTTGTGGAAATTAACTATAGCACTTTCGAAATCCAAAGATATCCACGAAGCTTTAGAAGATGCTATACTTACTAAACGCACTTGCCCACCAGTATACAATCAGGCAAAGTACGTTTACAAGGCCGTACCCTCGACCTCTACGTCTACGACTCCTGAATCTTTGGTACCGAACGTTACCGAAATTTCTGTTCCTGTTTCTACTCAGTTCGATCACCAAAAAAAATACGTTAGTTTTGATGACCCATTGAGCACAACAGAAATTCTTTTCCACATACCTACGATAAAAATGATTTCATGATGACTCAACCAAAATTCGACGAGTATGGTCAAAAAATCGTACGTCCTGCACTTATCTACGCACCTCAACGACGATCAAGTACTCCGTCACCAAGCCGTACACCACCACCACCCTGGAATAGTTAACCTAATTACTATTATTACCCTCCACATTTCCAAGAATTTCCATATTTTCAACCACCAACCTTCTATCTACCTTACTACCCACAAATGTATTATCCCGATTCTCATACTCAAGGCTATACTTACCATCAACAAGCTCCATTTTAATACTACAACCAAAGACAATACCACAATTATAGTCGAGAACGATACCGAGACTCTAGCCCAAACTCTCCAAAAAATAAGAATGACACTCGCCAGTTGGACGTGACTGCGACTTTGAATCTGATGACGCATCCGAAATCAATTATGGCAATAAAATCTACACAGCCTTTCGAGCAAGAACAATAGGAAATTCACTAGCAGTTAAGTTACTTTGTGAAACATTTCGAAAAGATTTGGAAATTTTTATATTAGATTCAGGCGCAGAAGTAAATGTCATCAGTCGTAACGCATTAAAGAACGGCACAAAACTAAATTGTAATAATACAATTGAATAAAAAGGAATAGCTCCACAGTGAATGTACACTCTAGGTATCGTAACGGTAAATTTATTCAATATACATCACAAATTTCACGTTATGAGTCCAGAATCACCAATAAATAATGTATGTATTTTAGGAGATCCAATCTTTACACAAAAAAACGCTAGAATCCATTATGGATTCAATACATTGATAGTTGAGAGCAGACTAATTAAACCTATACCTTTTCTATACCAAGATAATAAAATCAAACCTTTAAAATTAATTTAAAAACAAGAGAAACCCTTGAGATTGAAAACTAGACAAAATTTAAGATCGACTTCAACAAAATTTATTTTCCTATTTCAAGATAAAGATAAAACCCCCACACCTCCACGCAATACTTCTTTTTATAATTCTCAAGGATTTAAAGTAAATAAAAACAGAAGTTATAATTAACCAGCCAGAAAAAGAGTAGCTATTAAATTACCGAATAGAAACAAGATCACCGGCCATGCTTATCGTCATAGAAATACTACCGTACCCGGAGTGCATATAGATGTGTGGTAGTATATTACAAAGAAGGTCACTGTTATACAGTAGCTATAAACACAAGATGAGCCGACGAAAATAGAAGTACCCGCGCAAGAACTTGATCCTTTTGATGTCATAGAATCTGAAGACTTTTCGACACTGACTTTGAAGAAAACGATTTAAACAATATAAAAGATCACATTGAATTTATAATGGATGAGCTAAAAAGACCTTATCACTCAAAAGCTAGTCTATCAGAAATAAGAAAAGTTCTAGAAAAATACGCTTACTTATTTTACATTCCAGGCAACCTGGCTCCTCGTACATTAATCATGACAGATAAAATACCTACGACAGACGACAATGCAGTATGTGTCAAACAATACCACTACCCCTTATCATTACACCAAGAAATTAAAACTCAAATAAGAAAATTATTAGCAGACGGTACAATCAAAAAACCAAACGTCCCTTTCAGTAGTCCTTTCTGGATAATTACCCAAGAAACAAGGACCTAATGGAATAAAAAGATATAGATAAGTAATAGATGACTGTAAACTAAACGGAAAAACCATCCCTAATGCTTATCCACTACAAAACATTACTAAAATATTAGAGTAAATCAGAGGCTCAAATTATTACTCAGTTTTTGATTTAGCCAGTGGATTTCATCAAATAGAAGTTGACATTGTCGATAGACATAAAACTGCTTTCAGCACACCTAACAGTCATTATGATCATGTAGAAATGCCTTTTAGACTATGCAATGCACCTGCAACATTTCAACGACTAATAGACGTAATTTTATCAGGACTGCAAGGACCTCAGCTATTAATATATCTTGGTGACATATGTATGCTCAGAAACTTTAAAAGATCATGTGACAAAAATTACTCATTTATTTAACAAACTTTCGAAATAAAAGTTAAAATTAGAACTTGACAAATGTTGATTGTTGATGCCTGAAGTAATTTATTTGGGACATAAAATAAGAATTTACGGAGTAAATCCAAATTCGAAAAAAATTAGAAGCTCACAATCTCATTCCAATACCATTGCAAGCAGACAATCAGCACCTAAAGAAAGAAAAAATAGACCTAGGGATACACTATTAGGAACCTCGAGGTATGGCAGGCGGACAAAGTGAATTAAATGCACCTATAATAGCGGAAAGATTAAAAGCGAGACGAAGAAAAAAAACACCAAGAGCTCAAACAAAAGACTCGTCATCTGAACCTGACACCACGTCTACTTCACAGTTTTGTGACCCACAATCTGACACGCCAACACCATTACAAGAATGGTCATTTATGCCATGCTTAATAAATGCACTTGCAGAAGGGACCTCTCAGAATATAATCAAAAACTCAAGAGACGAAAATTCAGAAATCAGTGGAATTGAAGAAATAATCAACAAATATAGGTTCTTCACCAAGACAAACTAATATTCTAATCAAACCCATTATATCCCGAGTCGATGACGTTTATCAAAAATCTGTAACATTTCAACAAATTGAAGACTCTACTTCTTTTGATAAACAAACTTTAAATTTAACTACACTCAAACCAAAATTTCATTCTACTTCACGATGTTCTGCACAAAATTAAGTGAACGATAAAAATAAAAATGAAGAGCAGTTACTGAATTAAAAAAATAATACTTACAGTTATCAAAATTGGGACAAAGAAAAATTTATTAAAGAATGGAATCAAGACTCATTAAAGTGGGATGGTTACGATTAGAAAAATAAAATACCAAGTAACAGCGTTCTTGGAGGAATAAAATTTTTATCTACATCTCCTACTGAATGTCATAATGGCACATACTTAAATCAAGAACAAATAAATTCAATTCCATTGTCACCTCAAAATTCAGTCTCTCCTACTATAGTAAGCAAATGGATCGATGAAACAATGAACAAATTTATTGCAAACGGAAATCCCGTAATAACAAAATTTCCAATTGAATGATACAAGAATAGTCCTACCAAAAATAAATTACAAAACTCAAATAATGAACTATACAGAAGAAGTGTATCACCTATATAATAAAATAGTAATGAAAAAAGAGACGACAACCCTCCAAATAAAACTGATTACGATACCAAGAAAACTTCCAATCAAAATATTTTACTGAGACCAAGCCATACATCAGCGTTAGAACCCATACAGCGAAATTGAAACTTGGCTTGTAGCGAGAAAGTAACAAGAAATATAAGTCCCGTTAGAAATCCATCTAATATAAATTATAAAACAAATGAATTAACATTTTTAAGTACTGGTAAAAATTTAACTTACATCATGGATAATTACATCCATTTTATATTTTGAAACTGCAGATTTAAAATCAATAAATAATAAACTACTATCAGATGTAGGAGTCATATCAAAAAAAGAATTATTAGATGTTCAACCAAAATTACAAGACGTTATTACTACGAAAAATTGATATCGCTACATATTTTTACTAGTTGCGAAAAAAAATTTTATCATGGAATAAATCCTATCATTTTATGAACATGCTTAATAAAATCTTGCATATGCAATTCCAATAAAGAAAGTTAACGCTGCTCGTATTTATACAAAAGGGTACCTCTATTGTAATCTCCCTGGAGAAAAAATGCCATAAATTTTATACAAAGAATGACATCACTTTCTCCTTACTATACGAACTTATTTTGGCGCATGTTCTTATCCCACTCTAGAAGACAGAAAAGAGACACTATTTGAATGATGCCATACTAGCTTTTTCGGAGGCCATTGAAAAGTAATAAAAGCTTATAAGCAAATGAGTGGAAAATATTATTGAAAAGGAATGCGCAATGACATTGCCGAATACATACAAAAATGTAAAATTTGCCAGAAGCTCAAATAAGTCTACACAAGAACCAGAGAACCTATCGTAATTACAGACACACCATGAGAAGTATTTTACAAATTCACTATAGAAGCAGTAGGCTCTTTCCTATGAAGTATATCTGGGAATAAACACAGTTTTTATTGCAGTTTCTGTTCTTAATATACAGGCAATAACTAGTGCCGATGTGTTATCAACGTATTTCATTCCAACTTTTGACATTTCTAGATTTATTCCCAGTGACTGATTAAAAAATTTAACTTATCAAGTATTGACAGAAGTAGCAAAAATTCATGAATTCCGCTCAGCTCTCACTAGTGCACATCACCAAAAGTCAAATTGTTTGTTAGAGAAACCACGCTATGTTAAACAATTTTTTGAGAACTAATGCTAAAAACAAAAATGACTGGGATAAAATGGTTCCCTTTGCAATGCATGAGTACAACACTTCAGTTCATTAAGCAACAAACCTTACACTTTTTGAACTTGTCTTTGGTAAACAGGCATGTTCCCCAAATCCACTTCCAGACAAATTCAAAATCAAAACATACAGCTCATATGCTAGTGACCTTGCCCGCTGTTTACGTACAATACAAAAAGTAACCGCGACAGACTAAAAATATCGAAACAATATACAAAAACTTGTTATGACAGTAAGTCAAAGCCACATCATTTGGAAGTTGAAATATTCATTTATGTACTTAAAGAACCCCAAAAAGGAAAATTAGATACATTTTACAACGGAATTTTCAAAATTAAAAGAATACGTAGTAATAATAACGTCATATTAAAATCAGGAAATGGAAGGATAATAATAAACATATTGGGAAAGTGAAAAATTGCTACCTATGAAAAAAAAAAAAAAGAAGTTTTAATTATTTTGTTATCGCAGATTGATCCGATCAACATATTAAGTAAAAACATTGCCTTCCTGCTTCTGCTAACACTAAGGCCTGGTACAACAAAAAGCAAAGAAGAGATACAACCGCCCAAGGATCCCGCGAACCAACGCACACCCCTTGGTAATACTCAAGATTTAAAAGGCTCATTAAGCAACAAAAACGATTTTAACCTTTAGTGCTGGGTATTAAAGTTAGTGATCAAATAATTGACTATACCCGCTGTAAATCTTTTTTAAAAGTTTGAGTTTTCAATAAATGATCCAAATACATACAGAGTAACTTTAAAACATTACTTTTAAATACGTATATATGTATATATCTTCTTCTATTATGTAGTCGTAAGAGTTAAAGCGAGGTTTTGCTCCCCCTGCTCCCTCCACTGCCTGCGCCGCACAGTGGGCTAAAAAGCCCAAAAAATGCTCAAAATTCGTGCTTCCAATAGGTATTCACTCAAATCGAACGACTTTGGGCTTATTTCATTCGTGAGATGATATCCTATAATGATCCGGATCCCTCGGACGTGTAACGACTTCTTATATGTATGTTTTTTAGGTATAGATAGAGCAAATTTTGATAGTCAAAATACTCTGGATATATGAAACGTTGTTAAAGTAGACCGATTTGTACAAATAAGGGTATACAGGGGTTTTTGGGTTCGCTGATCACGAATCTGATGTCAGAATGGTCAATTTCAATATGGCGGATCCAAGATGGCGGCAAATTTTATCAAAAATCAACCGATTTATGTCAAGTTTGGCTTACAAGGTGATTATGGATCGCTGATTACGAATCCGTGGTCCAATTAGCCAAGTTCGAGACGTTGAATCCAAGATGGTGGCGAATATCATAAAAAATCAACCAATTTGTACAAATTGCAGTAAGATTCCATCACTTTATTCCAGAAAGCCCAAAAACGGCTAAAATTCCTAATTTTTACGAATTCTCACTCCATCCATATAATTTTGGGCTTATTTTGTTCCTTGGATAATAGACTACAAGGATCCAACTCTCAGGGTTAAAAAAAATCTGTTCAGTACATGCAAATGAGGTGTTTGTACATATATATATACATAATTATGGAGAATTCAGAAAATCAACTGGCTTTCTATCGATAAAGACAGAATGTAATTTGAGTACGTCCATGTCTTGGCTTTTTTCTGTTGAATTTTACTTATAAAAGCACTTCTTTTTTTTTTTGGCTTTTAAAAACCTGAAGAAAATTGTATTTCAGTATTTGGAGCATTCTTCTCCATTTATCGGACAGCAAATAAAATTTATTAAAATCTATAGTCCATTTGATTATAAGATAAAATTATCAGACTAAAGTACATATCTTATATTTCCTTTCGTTAAATCGATGAATAATTTTTGTTTAGTATATTACAGATCGCCCCTCCTCTCCATTTAGAACGTTTTAAATATTTTTTGGACGGATGAGCTTAAAACTTTTTTTAGATCTTGTTTCTATAGCCTGTAACATTGAAAGCACGATACATCTAATTCAATGACAACTTTATACTTTTTCATATGTTGATGCAAGCCATTATATGCACTATTTGCACTTTACTTTTGTGTATTATTCTACATACAACTACTAACTTATTCATGTTCAATCGAAACAGGTTTTTATCACTCACATTAGAGATTTGAAAATAGTGACGAATTATTCAACGAAGTCTGGCGATTGATATAAGTGTTTGGACTCCGTATTTTTGTTTTTTTTTTTTTTTTTTATTCTATTTGGTTCGAGACAGATAATATACAATCATTTGGCATTTAGCAATACTGACTATCAAACGCTAATCTGAGTTTTCTATATGTTTGTATAAATATACATTTATTTAATTTAGTACATATATATACGGTAGAAGTTTTAACGTATTTATTAAAATTTTTATCAGTTTATTTGTTAATTTAAAAAAGAAACGATTCTCTTGCATTTCAGTTGTATATTTATTTTTCCACATTCTAAAATCTTATATTACAAACTTTATTGATCACTATTATCATTTTCATCATCACAATTATCATTATTATCAGTATTATCACAATCAGTATACATTTCATCTCCACCCGATGCATAATCCGTCGTCGTGTCATCTCTACATTCATTATCCATTGACAAACTATCAATTCCTTTGACCAGAGACAGGTTTTTTCCTTCTGTGTTTTTAGATTTTAATAATGATAGATTTTTTCCTGTCAGGATCTGTTTTGTTCCTCGAAATTTAGCTCGAGACATAGAAAATAATGGATTGGAATGCATCATCAGCCTTCGAAATATGTCTGTATTCATCGCAGTCCTAATGTCAAATTATTTGAATGTTTAACAAATGTACATTACATCAATCTTATTATTGTAATTAGTGAAACACAAAAAAAATATTTAATAGTTCAATGTTTCTTGCATATCTTGTTTACATCAATAATTTTACAAGAGAAAGACGTAAAAAAATGTTTGCACGTTTTATTTTAATTATAAAACAGATCTCACTCTACGTAGATGAATGCACTAAGAATGAGAACATGCACCTATACACACACAAAAACTTCGTGGCAGAAAAATAAAGAATTTTAGTTGTGTAAGAGCATAACTTTATATTTGAGAATTCAAGATGTGTCTTTATGTAATTAACGGTGTTAATTTTATTAAAAAATATGCTACGTTTGGTAAAGATTACAAATAAAACAGGACAGGTGTTCCATGGTCATGTGTGCACACAACCTCTGAATCTAAAAAAATTCCCATTACCTTTAGAAAGAAGCAAGGAAGACTAGAAATAACAATTTTTGTTCACTTCCTCACATTAAACAAAACATTTTTGCTACAAAAAAAAACTGTTAATTAATGTAAAACAGTTCCCATTATTTTTAGTTTTTCGATGTTTCTCGTTCGAATTAAGGTAAATCATTGTTGGAAAAATTATAGCACGTGTAAATAACTATTAAAAAAAAGACACATCAATGTTTATTTTATTTCTTCAACAAAACCATTGAAAATATATTACAAAACGCATAATCTGTTTGCAAGAAGATAAACAAGAAATATTTATAGGATTTATGGCAGTTAAAACAATCACTGTACGCAAATACAAAGGTGCTAGAAAAAAAAAGTTTAATACCTACAGGCCATGCAGTATAGTGTATTTACTATAAGTGTGTGTATAATTTTGTGTACATACATGTAAATGTGTGCATGTTATTGGAATAAAAAATTTTATTAAAAATGAGTACCCAATGTGTTACATTAATGAACCTCATCTCAATAGCTATTCCCGTACAGTTAAAAGAAGCTTGTTTTTAATTACAGTTACTGTATAATGCCAAACGTATGTGCATATAAAAATTTGCATCAACATATAAAAAAGTAAGAAGTTGTCATTGAATTAGATGTATCGTGCTTTCAATGTTACAGGCTATAGAAACAAGATCTAAAAAGTTTTTTAAGTTCATCCGTCCAAAAACTAATCAAAACGTTCTAAAAGGAGAGGAGGGGCGATCTGTAATATACTAAACAAAAATTATTCATCGATTTAACGAAAGAAAATATAGGATATGTACTTTAGTCTGATATTTTTATCTTATAATCAAATGGACTATAGATTTTAATAAATTTTATTTGCTGTCCGATAAATGGAGAAGAATGCTCCAAATACTGAAATACAATTTTCTTCAGGTTTTTAAAAGCCAAAAAAAAAAAGAAGTGCTTTTATAAGTAAAATTCAACAGAAAAAAGCCAAGACATGGACGTACTCAAATTACATTCTGTCTTTATCGATAGAAAGCCAGTTAATTTTCCGAATTCTCCATAATTATGTATATATATATATGTACAAACACCTCATTTGCATGTACTGAACAGATTTTTTTAACCCTGAAAGTTAGATCCTTGTAGTCTATTATCCAAGGAACAAAATAAGCCCAAAATTATATGGATGGAGTGAGAATTCGTAAAAATTAGGAATTTTAGCCGTTTTTGGGCTTTCTGGAATAAAGTGATGGAATCTTACTGCAATTTGTACAAATTGGTTGATTTTTTATGATATTCGCCACCATCTTGGATTCAACGTCTCGAACTTGGCTAATTGGACCACGGATTCGTAATCAGCGATCCATAATCACCTTGTAAGCCAAACTTGACATAAATCGGTTGATTTTTGATAAAATTTGCCGCCATCTTGGATCCGCCATATTGAAATTGACCATTCTGACATCAGATTCGTGATCAGCGAACCCAAAAACCCCTGTGTACCCTTATTTGTACAAATCGGTCTACTTCAACAACGTTTTATATATCCAGAGTATTTTGACTATCAAAATTTGCTCTATATATACCTAAAAAACATACATATAAGAAGTCGTTACACGTACGAGGGATCCGGATCATTGTAGGATATCATCTCACGAATGAAATAAGCCCAAGGTCGCTCGATTTGAGTGAATACCTATTGGAAGCACAAATTTTGAGCATTTTTTGGGCTTTTTAGCCTACTGTGCGCCGTTCCCCCCCAAATCAGGTAGTTTTTCTTCATTTTCTTGCATTTTTCGAGTAATCCTACTTTCTTGTTAGCTCCCCCGGCGCCCTTCTAGCTCCCCCCATACGCCCCCCAGTTCCTCCTAGCTCTCCCATGTATATTGTAAATAAATTTGTAACGCCTTATATATTAACTGTTACAAGTGGTCTTATATTCATACATAATTTTATTTAACCATAACAAAAAAATTTGTTGTAATTATCTTACTTACGATGTTTATTTTGATTACATCCTCTAAAATGTCTTTTCAGGTGAATACCTTTTTTACATAACCTTTCTCACAATTTTGACAAACATTTTTTTGATCGTTTTTTTCATGACTTTTCAAATGTCTCTGTAAGTTTTAATTTCTTTTGAGACTTTTTTCGCATTTAACACACTTTAAATTTTTCCCAATGTTTCGGCACTCTTTCGTGTGACGCAGATAGTTTTTCTTGTTTAATAATATAATGCTACACAGATCACGTACAAAAAAATTTTTTTTTGTGATTTTTTTCGTGCGATGATAGACACTCTTGATTTGAAAATTTTGAGTTACATTTGTCACACTGATAAAATTTTGCATCCATGATGGTGTATCTGAAATTATATTACAAAAAACGGATTGCTTATGATTACATAAATATGGGTATTAGACAATACGGAAATTTGCTTTTTTGATGAAAGATAAAATTTGTAAGAAAGTAAAAAAATCGTAATGAACTATAGAATAGTTTTTTTGTTACTCTAAAATTTTGTTCCAAACAATATTTTTAATTTTAAATTTGTTTTCTGATTCAATTTGAATAAAAATTTTTTTTGGGTTTCTACATCTAGACAATGCAACATCTCATTGCCCATTAGAAAATAATGGTTTTCTAAGGTATAATCCTAAGGCATCAAAACTTTAACCTTAAGATATATTGATAGTCATAGGAAANTTTTAGGATTTGTTTATTGTCATAGCAAACGCCCCAACGAATGGAAATTGTTTACGATGCAAAATAAATGGTTATGTTCAGGAGTTTCTTGTGTCTGAACATGCATTCCTGAGTATTTTCAAGAAATGCCGTAGTCTTCTGAATTCTGTCAAATTTACTTTAACATATTTTGTTTAATATTAACAATTTATTTTATTATTTTTTAAGGCTTTATGAGATATTTTGCCGCCATCTTGGATCCGCCATATTGAAATTGACCATTCTGACATCAGATTCATGATCAGCGAACCCAAAAACCCCTGTGTACCCTTATTTGTACAAATCGGTCTACTTCAACAACGTTTTATATATCCAGAGTATTTTGACTATCAAAATTTGCTCTATATATACCTAAAAAACATACATATAAGAAGTCGTTACACGTACGAGGGATCCGGATCATTGTAGGATATCATCTCACGAATGAAATAAGCCCAAGGTCGCTCGATTTGAGTGAATACCTATTGGAAGCACAAATTTTGAGCATTTTTTGGGCTTTTTAGCCTACTGTGCGCCGTTCCCCCCCAAATCAGGTAGTTTTTCTTCATTTTCTTGCATTTTTCGAGTAATCCTACTTTCTTGTTAGCTCCCCCGGCGCCCTTCTAGCTCCCCCCATACGCCCCCCAGTTCCTCCTAGCTCTCCCATGTATATTGTAAATAAATTTGTAACGCCTTATATATTAACTGTTACAAGTGGTCTTATATTCATACATAATTTTATTTAACCATAACAAAAAAATTTGTTGTAATTATCTTACTTACGATGTTTATTTTGATTACATCCTCTAAAATGTCTTTTTAGGTGAATACCTTTTTTACATAACCTTTCTCACAATTTTGACAAACATTTTTTTGATCGTTTTTTTCATGACTTTTCAAATGTCTCTGTAAGTTTTAATTTCTTTTGAACATTTCCCGCATTTAATACACTTTAAATTTTTCCCAATGTTTCGGCACTCTTTCGTGTGAAGCAAATAGTTTTTCTTCCCTAATTTAATAATCCTACATAGATCACGTACAAAAAATTTTTTTTGTGAATTTTTTCGTGCGATGATAGACACTCTTGATTTGAAAATTTTGAGTTACATTTGTCACAGTGATAAAATTTTACATCCATGATGGTGTATCTAAGAACATATTACAAGAAACGGATTGCTTATGATTACATAAATCTGGGTACTGGACGGTACTGAAATTTGCTTTTTTGATGAAAGAAAAAATTTGCAAAAAAAAAGTATACAAATAGTAATGCACTATGGAATTTGTTTTTCTGTTACCCTGAAATTTTATTACGGTTTGGTTCATACATAATGTTTTTCTAACGTATGATCCTAAGTAATAAAAACTTTGACCTTGAGATTTATTGAATGTCATAGGAAAAGCTAAGTTTAATGGAAATTGTTTTCTGTACAACAGAACTGGTAGCGAAAAAGAATTGTTTGTATTTCGTTTTATTCTTGGAATAAAGACTTTATTTTTTTTTTTTCACCTGTGATTATTCCAGCTTCCATTTTGTATTTGAATTATTCTGTTATGTGTAATATTTTACCATTGCAAAGTCCTCCAGACAAGTTTCGTATTAACATAACAATATCGTTAATTTTTTAATTTAATTTGTGTGGAGGAAGACCTTCTTTAATACTATTTCAATATTCTGTAGGAAAATAAATATAAATATTTTCGTCTTCTTCATTGACTCCGTTGTGAGTTGCTTTATTAATACTTTGACACGTTTATAATGTTACTACCATATTGTTTAAAATTTTTTTGTTAAAATAATGTGTGTATTTATTGTAAAATGTTAATATAGCTCTACTTATAAAACAATCGTCATCATTATTAAAAATTTAAGAATATATATTATTTGTTTTCCGTGTCTAAGGAATTCTGAAAGTTTTAATTTTGCCTTCTTCTATATCTAGTAGCAATAAAAAACAATTTTTTATTAATCGAACGTATATTATTTTTTAAATAAGAAATANCTCCACCTAAAACTATTATTTTATTTCTAAAAGGTTTATTGCTACTAGATAAATCTTTTAAAGTCCTATCAATGATTTCTAACGCTTTTTTCGGTATCATAGAAGCTTCATCCCAAATAATTACTTCTACATTACGTAATTCTTGTTTATCTGGCGTACATTTTTTACCACTGGGAGAATTTGACGAAAGTCTTCACCTAAAATTATTATTTTATTTCTAAAATGTTTATTGCTACTAGATAAATCTTTTAGAGTCCTATCAACGATTTCTAGCACTCTTTTCGGTATCATAGAAGCTACATCCCAAATAATTACCTTTACATTACGTAATTTTTGTGTATTTGGCTTAAACTGGAAGAACGCTCTTTCTATAGTGCTTAAGTCTAAAGAAAGTCTGAAAGTTCTGTGAGTGGTCATTCACTTTGGAAGCAGAATAGAAGAACTACTTGTCCACTCGATTGTAAGAAAGTTTTCTATAGATGGAAAAGGAAGAATTTTTTTTCTTGTTGCAATTTGGAAGTCTACTTTACTGTCACATTTTTGTTTGGACATTTTGTAACATTCACAAATAAATTTAACGATGTTAAAGTAAAAGAAGATAAAAATACAAATGGGCTAAAATTTTAGTTATAAAAAATTGACAGAAAAAATCAATCAACTAACAATACTGTTAAGACAAAATTTATCTGTAATTCTGACAATATCGTAATTTTTTAATTCTTGACGATATCTAAAATCTTTCAATACGTCTTCGTTCTAAATATGTAAAAATTAGGTATTAGTCGGGGAAAATAAAAAATGATTGTCAAAAATTCATGTTATTAATTATAATTGATATACATTTATTAGATCTATCAATTTTAAGAAACAATTATTATAATTTATGTTTTTTTCCATACTTCGCAAATCTATATTTGCAATTACGGGGGCGCAGAGAACGCAGGGAGCAGATATAGTTATAAGAGTTTAGGATGAGGTTTTAGAAATGTCTATCGATACATACAGAATAGACGGCTCATGCAAAAAGGGGGCCTCTAGAAGGAATAATAAAGCCCACCAAAAAAAAGTCAAGGGCGCATTTCTTTTTTTTTATAAACTTTACCACTTTTATTCGAAATAGCTGCTTGTTCTTTACATTTTCTTAAACGCAGCCCAGTAATCGTTCCTCAGCGTAGAACATGCATTCCTGAGTATTTTCAAGAAATGCCGTAGTCTTCTGAATTCTGTCAAATTTACTTTAACATATTTTGTTTAATATTAACAATTTATTTTATTATTTTTTAAGGCTTTATGAGATATTAATGCAAGGTTTGTATTGAAAAAATTAGACTTATAACACAACAAAGCGGGGGGGCTGCTTCTTTACGGGGATGCTAGACAAACCACTGAGTACGAGGCTGATGAAATTTGCAGCTGATGTGGCTGTCTAAACCTCTCAGTGTTTTTTTTTAAATTGCTGGTAGAGAAAAAGTACTGTGGTAGCACCAGGTTTGTTGAAAACACGACAATGGGATCCTTAAGTATTGGAGCATGTTGTGCCTGTGCTAGACGTGTTCTGGTATTAAGCTCGAAATATTGAAATTTTCAAATTTTAATGTTTTCGTAGCATTAAGTTGTCTCTACTGTTCTTGGTGGAATTTGACGTAAGACGCTTGTATAGTGCAGGAGAGTGTCGCTGGTAGTAATGTTACCCAGCTTGACGAGTAACAACTCTGTTGTTGATGTTCTGCTATTGAACGACTATGGTAGTTGACTATATCT
This sequence comes from Copidosoma floridanum, assembly GCF_000648655.2. Next base: position 441,086 of record NW_019379643.1, read on the forward strand.
TCGGGTATACTATAGCCAGAGCCACTTACCTTAATTGAAGGTAGCTTCGATGTCACTGAAACACAGCCAATCGATAGGTAAGCAGAAAGTAATTATACATTCACAATAATGTTTAACCACCAAGAATCTTTTACTTACATATAATAGATATCTTTGTATATTATAGAGTAATTTTGTTGAGTAATTTCACTAGTCCTCCTCCCACCCCTTATACTCTCCTCAGTCTCTCTTGGCCTTACCTTATTTTTATGAAGTTAAATTTTTATTCAGCCCCCCTCCATCTCTCCTCTTCCCACCTAACAGTTTTATAACTTAATAACCAGACAACCCAATACGCCCCCTTCACTGATTTAAATCACTCTCTTCAGCCATATCTCTAAATGTGGTTAAACAATATCTGTTATCATTTTAATTTTTGTTTAGTTACTTTTGCACCTCCGTCAAAATTCTTACA